>RXPK01001100.1:0-166720 GCA_004143645.1 Protaetia brevitarsis | reverse complement strand
AAAGCGAGCTGTCCACATATTGAACATATGGGTAAAATGTCTTTATCATCGAACGAAAACGCATACGTCACTGGATGAATAAATTTGTCTGGTCTGGATTCTAGGTAACCGCTTTTGTATCAGGAATATAGAAATAGGTTTCGATATATTGGAGAGGACAGTTGATTGTGAACCAATGATTGTAATTTGATTATTATATTGCGCTGATGTAAATTAAGGTTAATGTTTGCAAACAAAACTTGATCGGAAAACCGTTTGACAAATCCCTTCCACACACGAAAGCCGTACACGTCGAGCGGTTGCGCCAGTCCAGTTGTTTTCTTGAGAATCGCAAGAAGAGATGTTGGTTTATCTGCTGGATAGAACTTTGTAAAGTCGGAGGACAGTGGCCACCCCAAGAATCTAGTAGTAAAGTTGTTGATGTTCCACTAGGAACTCGGTGTAGGTACACATCCGTAAACCATTTTTTAAATAGTTCACTAGTTAGTAAGTGAGACGTTCACTACTCACATCTCTCCAAAAATAGTGGAAGCAAGCAATCAGTGTACTATGTGACCTATTGTTTTCATCTGCCTGCTGTCGGGGATAATATAATCTTACATACATCCAAACGCGTGTAACTCGAAAACTATCACATATAATATACATAATAATTAAATTATAATTAAATTGTACGTCGACTGTTATTTGGTTTTCTAATAAGTTTCTTTTAATGGCTCTAGCTACCTGCACATTTGCAAAACAATATGAACTCAACCAATATCAATAAACTAATAAATCAATATTACATCATTTTATTTAATATAGTTACACCGAGAGCAAAAAATGTTGTATTAACTAATAAAATGGTGTATTGAACACTTTTTTCTTTTTAAATATGAGCAATGATATCCCAGTGTTAACGCAATACGTAAAAAAATGTTAAATTGCGTTAGTTAACTGAATAATAAGAAATGTTATAAAGAAACAGACCACGCGTGATTCTTTGAACATGTACTTAATTTTCCATTAACAATTTCTACCTGCTAATTGAATAATACAACAACATTATCCCAACACAGTTACTTGTTGTAGTCACACGAAGTAATAATTATCTCTATAATTTTATAATATTGGTTTAGCACTATAAAATGTTGATTCAAAACTTATATTGTTTCATTTAACCTACCTGTAGTATCCATCGAATGACTATTTGCATGTAATTCAATACCTTTAGGTGGTTATACGAAAAAGATTTTCTTGTTAGTGGAACCATTTTCGATTTTGCTTAAAATCACGTTACTGATCGGGCGAGTTTTTAATTTCCTCGATGGATCCATCGATTTCTGTATCATTAATGTATTAAACAGAGAGATATACTGTAATCGATGGATCTATCGATGAAATTAAAAATCCGCCCGCACATTCAGCAATTAGCCCATTGATATTGCCTACTTAGGAAGACTATAGTAGGTAATAGAAGAAAAACGTTTACGGCATTATATACTAAACTTATATTAGCTGAATAACATAACTAAAAAATTGCAAAGGTTTTATTCGTACATTTGAAAGGAAAGTACAATTTAACGTTTCATAATAAATCATTAATAACAACATTTAACCAAAATTCGCTATCAGCATTTACCGATTTCGTAATATTACCCACCAAATAATCATTATGTTCAACGGAATTGGTTCTTAATCATCATATTAATCGATTAGTTAAACAATTAGAGGCAACATGATTTTTAGGATTATATTTATCACATATTTTACCATAAGCTGGACAACTGTTTTGCGCATGCGTAAAATTACAACGTGTACACGGACCTGTTCTAGAATTGTTCGAATCCGTTACAAACGATTTTATTTGAATTTGCCGGACACCTCTTTCCAATGATCTTCCATCCTTGTGCGGCCCTTGGGTGAAACGCGTCTTCTGTGTTTTCCAGCGTAATTTCAATATTATTTAAAATTTCTCGAACTTCCTTTCCTGTACAGTGTAACAGCATCGCTGCTTGTATTTCGGCTGTTTTCTCACTGCAACCACTCGCGGTAGAATATAATTTCCAATCTTCTTTGAATTGCCTCCAATTTTTTGCTAGGTCGTCCTCCATTTTCATCTTCTCGGGTTGAGATATATTCTCCATTTTGTTTTGTTCCTTTCTGACACTTTTTTTTATATAATTTGTTGCACTTTTTCTTCCTTTCACTGATTTTTTTTTGTATTTTGTTTGTTTTTTATTCTGACTGCGCCATGTTATATACATATACTGCGCGATGGGCTTTGATTATCTTTATTATTCAATATTAATGTTACAGAAACTTACAAACATAGGTCTTATTGCTACGGAGGTTGGATACTGACTGACTATACGCATGTGCGATCACCTATATGTAATAGTATTAAATATTACATTTCATTGATTTAACACCGATAGTAAATATTTAAAGAACACCTTTTTCAAATGTCAAATCGACAATTTGTGGGATTAAACCAACAAGATAAAATATTGGTTACGCCTGAACACTATAATCTTGTTAAATTAACTCTAAATGTGCAACAATATAAATATGTTTGTTTCAAATAGGTGCATATGATTCACTTAAATGCAACATGGTTAAAATCAGTGCTCAAATTCGTGACACTACGAAAAATGTTGAAATAACCATTTCATTTCTCTCAGTGTAATAATTAAAATAATATAGTCTTACATACAACCAAACGCGTATAACTCGAAAACTATCACATATAACTATTTAGCGCCTAGTATAAGCTTACACTGTTTTTCGACATACAATGCAGCCACATAACAATATACAGAGTATCTCATCAGAATAAGGAAATATGCTAAAATTTATATTTTTGTGGACATCCTGTATAACTTTTTAACTTACCTTTCTATAGACTATTTGATCACAAAAAAGGCCATTATAACCGATTTCTGAAATTCGATAAAATAAGCACAACATACGTCATTCCACGTTTATTGGAACACCCTGTATATAAATATCTATACCAATCGAAAGGACTGACTAAACGGTACAAGTCCGCCATTGAAACTTTTTTCCTATCTCTTACCGTTTAAAAGTTATTCAGAAAAAACCAAATTTGGGCTAAATTGCAAGGGTGAATTGCACCCCCTAAAGTTCAAGTTCCGCAGCAACGGAAAGTGTCCTTGAGTAACACTCCATGGAATCTACAAACTGACAAAGTTTCATCAAAATCTGCGATTTACAGTTCGCGAGGTTCCCTTGTAAGTCGTCTACCATCTTGAACTGTAACCTAAAAAAAAATGTTTTAAGTTGTTTTGTATGCTTCTTTAACGCCTCTAAACTTACCACAAACTAAACGATTTACTTCACTATAGCTCTTAAAAGAACTGTTGGCACAATAACTAAAGAAAGTCAAATAACAGTAAAAAAGCAGATAACAATTGTCAACGGAGCGGTAAAATTGGTTAACATTGCATGGTTGCATCCAGCCTGTATTTACGGAACAAGAAAACATTAAAAATATCCTATTAAGTATAATAGAACGTAATCAAAGCATTATTCAAAAGATCCTTCAAATATTCTTCAGTATAAGTAACACTCTAAATGATCCATTTAACCTTAACCGAATTAATTAAGAAAGTATAACGACGTGGCATCATTTCTAATGCTTTTCCTCGATCTCTTCAGGGGCATGAGTAGTAGTTGTAGTTGTTGTAGTTCTTTTTGTTGTAGTTCTTTTTGTTGTAGTCGTGGTTGTCATAGTAGTCATAACCGGAGGCCTAGTCGTAACACTTGTCGCCTCCCCAATAGAAGCTGTGGAGCTATCCTCCTAAAACAGACAGTGTTTAAAAGCCACAAAATTTTTGCAGAAATTGAAAACTATACCTCATCTTCTTCACCGCTTTCAGGTTCAGGTGTGTCAGACTCATGTCCTGCCTAAAATACGTAGTAGCATCTTATAAAGATGGACATGGACAACACAACACCTCAGTTAATGGGTTTATTACTCACCACAGTGGTTGTCACATCGTCAGCAATCGTATAATTGCAACTTATTTTCAATTTCACAGCGAAGTAGAAGGTGAACATCCCCACTATGAGGTTCACCATCAGTAAGAGGACCACAGGAAAGGCGAGTTTGACTTGTAAAGCGAGCATCGTCTGTCGATTTTCCCTATCTGTGTTTTGGGTGTCAAAAATGTTGACACAGTTGACGTATGTATGCTGTCATCCTTATTATTAATCACATCTCAAAATGAATCAAATTGATATTTGGGATATCGTCAACGATTGCGAATCTGAGCAGCCATAACATAACTTTTGTTTGAGTTACTTAATGCAACTCATTATCGTAATATATAGTGTAACCAGGTGAGATTTTCTTCACGAAAACAGATATTTTTAATAACCAAAACCTGCCAAAAACAGATCAGATAGATTTAGTCATCATTCCTTAAAAAAAGACACTGGACTGAATTCAGAGTATATAACAGTAAGGACATGTTCGCAAAAATCCATTGTTCTTGAGTGGCCCATTTTAAATGACCTTCAAGCCCAGCTGCCATTTTGTAAAGCTGTTGCCGGGAATTTTCAAACGTGTAGAATAATTTATATTTTAAAGGAAGTAGAAAAATGGATTAAAAAAATACACAAATTTATGCGTTTTTTATTCTGATTTTGTTGCAAATATTTATGAGCAGTTGATAGTAATAAAAAACACGATTCCAGTAAAATAATGTTTGATTAAGTGATACATATATTTGCAAGTGTTTTATGATAATTATGTTCATATTCTTTCCTTTTTGTGAAATAAATCTTTGTTTATATTTTTATAGTGTAAAAGATTCTTCCAGGAATAAATATGTTGTGGTTCTTTCTCAAATAAATTAATAAAAATGCAACAGCATCGGTGGAAGGGACTTTCAAATTTCTGACACGAATACACAATAACTTTTAATTAGGGTTCAAGAGTTATGACTATATCGTTCTGTGCGATACAAAGATTGTTCCTTTCTATTCGACTACTTCATTTCTAACATCCAACCCTGCAACTGGTTTGTCAACGAATAATGTTCCGGGGGTGCACAAGTGGATAGAGTTCAGACGTAGACTATATAATATCGAATTGTCTATAATATGAATAAATGCGATTAAAATTTATACCAGTATAATGCAGTTCAAACCAAAATCACATTATTTTAAAAAGCGAACATAAAATGAATTAGGTTAGTCACTACGATAAATAGCAATCTAGCTTAAAATGTGTATCTAACAAATAAATTGATTTAATGTGACCTAGGAATCTCTGCACAACGATAATAGTTCTTCTTATTCATGTACTTTCTTAATTCTTGTCGTGTCATATATATTAGATTCATTCGGAAATCCCAAGAAACTGCGACCATCGTTAGCATCAAAATTTATCTTGCGAGAGTGACTGGCACTACAACATGATACCCATTGGTGTCTTCTTTCACGATAATTTGAGTTATTTCACTTACCTAAACCTAACAATATAATATATAAGAAAGTATGCAAATGTTATGGCCACTGGCCAGCGATCTTACCTTTTACACAAGAATATTGGTTCATTAAATGTTTTTAAAACTGCAGGAGTATTTCAAAACTAATAAAATACGTAAAATAAATAAATAAAACAAGTAAATCATATAGATTAAACGGATGAGTAAACTAATTTGTGTAGATACGAACGTAAACAATAACAAACTGCCATTTTGGGAAGCTGTTGTTTGTGTGAAGTTAGGTTTAGAAATCTGGACCGCTATAACTCCTCTCTTGTCCTTACTCGATGTACAAAAACAAAACGAGTTCATAAAAGCCACACACAAGGTTTTGGGCAAAGATAATAATACACCAAGAAGATCTGCCCCCCAGAAAATAGCGGATGAGGAAGGGGAAGTTCCGCTCCATGAAATGATGAAAAATTTAGATAGATGTGAAGGTATTAGCCAGAATAAGTTGATGTGTAGATATAATTCGAATAACAAGAGACGAGGAGACTAACTGGCGTTGACCTTATTGAACTTGTTAATGAAGAAAAAATTTTGTTCACCAGTGTAATGTTCTTAAGAAGCTGTTGCAAAAATAATTATTTTCCAATTCGTAAATGATGAATACGTAAAAGTTTCATGAATGGAATTTCTGTGCGCCAATCTAAATGAAATTACGCAGTCGTTTTTTCTCTTACAGAAAGATAATCGTAAATTGAGTGGATATCATGTTGAACATATTACCTATCGTATTTAGATAACAATTACTCTGGTGTTACCTATCTATCAAATAATTTGCTTGTCTTTTAATGGCTCCTAATCAGAAAATAGATACATAGATGTTTACCAAAACACCGTACGTGTTATAGGTGTGAGGTTGTAGCAATCAATGTCAGTATGTGACCTTCTAATAAGCTGTTAAGATGGGAGCATTGTTTTGCAAACTGTGGGCCGAGACAGATGTCAGACCAATTGTAGGTAAACATTTATGGATTTTTTTGTTTTGTTTTCAACTGGTTTATATATATATATTTGTAAGATCTACTTTGTTTTTGGAATCAATTACGTATCGATATTGATCGCTCAGAATGCAGTTATCTAAATGGAAATCGATAATGGATGTTTTAATATTCAATGTTTGTCGATACTTATTTGGGTGATAACATATTTTGTTTTCCTTTCTTAAAGAAAACTTTATGGAACTACCTTAGTAGCAAAATTTAAATTTCGCGCAATTATTTTTAGTAACTTCAACCTCGAAATACGAAATTACCAATGATTTTGTATTAGATTACTAGTTACTTTGATGTCTTTCTGTTGAAGTTACTAAGAATAATTGTGGGAAATTTAAATTTTGCTACTAGGGTAGTTTTGTACGCGGAGCAATCACAAATCAGTCAGAGACAACCAAATGACTTGGATTTCATGATATAGTTCATTTATTATAACAGACGAGGTACTACGTGAGTCAGTTTGCTATGACGTCACGGCCGTGTTGCAAATTTTCTGTTCGTCAAAACGTAAACAAACCGTTAGGTTATTTAATTGTCAAACACTTTTGACAGGTGAATAAACAAACTCTTAAAAATAACATTTACCGTTAATATTAGTGATGATTCTTTTTGAAAATCAGGATTTAAAGTATGTTAATCATGATAGCAGTGGAAAAAAAATACAAAAAAGCACAAGTGAGTACAATAAAGTTTAATCGGACCATTATCGCTTAAAGTATTCACAGTAACGATTAGTATGCAAGTTTCTTCTCTATCCAAACCAGTCTCTCTGATTTACTACTTCTGAATTTCGTTTCCAATATGTTGTACACCAAGTACGTCAAATTTCCAGACTAATTTAATTCAATCGCTTTATACAATTGTATGCATCTCCGATCTGCCATATTTCATCCATGGCTTCGTAACAAACTTCCTTTTTCTTGAGACCAAATAATATCTACCACAACAATGTGTTTCAACCATAGAAATGTCTTTTTCTTTAAGAGCACTGTTCAAAATGTTTAATGTGTTATGTTAGTCTGAAAAATGTGTGTGAAAGAACCACTTCTGTAAGCAATATTTGTATATACTTACTTTTCGTACATGCATAAATTGTGTTTGCAATAGCACATTGACAATGAGTAGAATAATCAATTTTATAACATTTATTTCGTATGCATTTTCGTTCTGGGTCAGTGGATGTAATTCCTTGTTTACTCATGGATGAAATTTTGCTTATGTTTGCAACATGAATGTTTAAAACACTCGTTATTCTCTAAAAACGAAATACTGTAAAGAATATGACATTAAAAATATATGGATTTTATACATACTTCTCGCACGAAAGTTAACGAGAGTAATGGCGCCGTTTTCTCGCGTTCTGCGTCGAAATACACGATTAACGAAACTATTAATCTTCGATTGTTTACACAATGGTTCCGTATGGTTTAGTTGTAATAACTACTTATTTTAAATAAATATATACCAAATATAAACGCAAATTCCCACACTTTACTGCAAATCAGAACATAACCCTTTGACAGTTGACAGGTATAACTAAATTGGTGGGAATACATTGGGAAGATGTGACAAACATGCAATTTAAAAAGCAGTAGGCACCAACATAGTATCTTTAATTGAACATGAATAAGTTATATGTTAGTTGGTTATTTTAATAATATGGTATTGCATGGCCCGAATTTGCAAGTAATGACGTACCTCGTCTGTTATGGTAAATGAAGTATAATAATAATATCTATTTATTGGGATCATACAAAAATGCATTTTAAATAATCTCGAAGAGACCAAATTACCATAATAGTGCTCTTCCTCTCGCCTTGAATCACGTCCAAATTTAGTTAGTTTTAGCCAAAAATATTTAATTTGACACATTAAGTCGGGAATTTTTTTCAACCAATTAAATTACGTCTGGACTTATTTGCGAATCCGTTTGATGTCCTTCACGAACAAAGCTAATGATATATATATGTATATAATTATTAAATAAACATGGTAAAGATGACAGAATAGTTTTGGTCACTAGGGAACCCCGTAATTCATTCCCCCACCACTAGTACACTTGAAGAAAAAAGTACCCGAACGATGCGAGGTTAACCAAGCGTGTTGTCGTTGCGTTTGTCAAGTGTATCAATCCGATGGCGAAGAGCATTTGTGCAGATGTAAATTTATTATCTAAACTACTGAAGACGTAGAAAAGCATATGTCACCCTAAACTTGAGAAATATTGCTTCTTTTTCAGTGTTAAATTTAATAAATTTTGAGATCTATGTATCTACAAAAATATAGATTTACACCTTACTAGAATCATATCTAATAAAATGAGGTGAAGTACTAATCAATGAGTTAAACTTCCCTAGATCTTCAGTGTTGTAGTTTGTGGGTTTACCGGTTTTTATTTTCTTCTACTGTACAATGTCTCACCGAAGACTGGGGGTCTTTGAATACAGCTCTATTTTTGATTTTAGGAAAGAGTCTTTTGCGCAAAAGTTCTATAAAATCCAATGCTGCATAACCTAAAAATATTTTTGACTATACAGGGTCGAAAGAATCGAAATATCTCAAAAACAAATAATGAATTTAGGTATAGAGACCCCTAAATTTTAATTACAGTTTTAAGGGTAATTCAAAAACATATAGGGTGGTGATGCATTTAAAATAAGAAAATTAATGTCACACCTTGTAATGTCAAATTCATTGACTAACCAAAAGTGTTTATGTATATCATTGTAATTACACTTTCGTACAACGCAATATTAATGAAATGACTATTCGAACAGACATTCTTGTATGGTTATTCAAAAATAATACATGAATTTGACGTGAATCCATTTCAGAGCCAGCTACAAACATTTAAAGATAAGGCTACTTAGTCTGTTTAACAAAAAGTCGCTCATATCTCAAAATCTATTAAAGATAGGTATAGGGAATGCTGATATAAAGTGATAGGGGATGATATTTACTCCCTAATTCCGAATTAAAATACAGGTGTTCTATTTAAAAAAAATGAGTTTTCTACATTTGAAAATATGTCACTTTGTTCCTCAGTTCTGACACACCCTGTGTATTTAGAATGTAAAAGTGTGCTTACCGTTTCTTAGAGTTATATCTACATTCATAACATAAGCAAATTGGAGTCTCTACTTGGCAGTATAACCGAGATATTAATTTCTCAATGATGCAATGATTATGACTAAAAAAAAAGAATAACTTAAATAACTCAAAAAACGGCAATATGTAGCTATAGGAATAGCTAATGAAAACTGACGTATTTATAGTTGTAGAATCCAAAAATGAATAAAAAATTATATCGTTCTATTTAAAATAACAAAGTTGACATCCATTTCCGGTCAACGCGAAGTGATATTTTGGTTAAGGTATTTTGCATTTATAGTTCCAATCGAACAGATGCTGGTGCCAAAATCTCAAATATAAGTAAATAATAGAACATCATAAACTTTTAATGAACCAGTTACGTGGAATACCTGTATATCAATTTGCAATCCTGATGCAGTGTTCTAAAGCTTAACGTTCCCATCTTGCCTCCACCTTCCCCTATAACCAAAAGTGTATATTTTGCTCGATTAGACCGAATCCGTACTTGTCTACACTAAAATTTTCAAATTTTTCTGGTAAATAGTTTTTGATTATATGGATCGCTGACGCCATCCTGTATAAAATGCATGCAACTATATGTAATCTAACCATGACTTGACCGACATGTGAATCGGCCTTTAAATTAAGAACATCTCGAATAATAAAAGTTAAAACAATTTGCAACTATTTCTAAATCTTTCTACCTATAGATTCTTTGTTAAAGAAAACGCCAAACAAAAAATTAGTTGCTTTTAATATTCCTGTATTTTTCACATAATTAAGCAATATTTCCAAACGAAATAATAATTGGCTTCAGTCACGTATGCTCGGTAAAAAACACAGCTATATATTTTTAACCAATTGAAATTCCGCAACCACAATACGATTATGGTTACAATAAATACGTATGTACCAAACTGGAGTGACACAGGGATTTCACAACTTCGCAGAAACGAATGAATCATCTCGCCAACGATGCGAGAAAAAAAAAATCTGCGGCATAAACACTCGCGACGATTTCAAATTTTCCCTCCGAAAAACGTTTAATAACGGTCGAGGGTTAAAGAAGAAAAAATGAAAAGTCATATGACGTAACATCGCCGGAAAATTGTGAAAGACCATTCAACAACATTGACTTTCAAAAGCCGGTGTTGAGCAAGCATAGTTAATGTAAACGCGTCTACGAACGTGGAATGTAAAAGGAAAATACAGAATTGCAGATTACACACACCTTCTGAACAACCAATCCTCTGTTACGTTGAGGGGGCACGGTTTAGAGCTGGGAGCAACGCGCATGCCCTACCCAAATCTACGCATTCATACAAATAGGATATAGCATACCCACGAGTTAGTTTACATATCGTAGTGTGTGAGTGCTTCGAAGTAAAAAATACACGTGTCAGGAATAATAAGTTACTGTCCCTAGTATTTTATTTTTCGCCTGGAAAAATGGGTTTGAAGAGACAAGTGTTGGTACCTCAATTCCCGGTAAGATTATTGTTAATTGTACGAAGATATATTTTTTATTACCGGATAGAAGTGTCGTTAAAGTAAAGAAAAAGTTTTAGGTAGGCAGCGAGTGTGTGACGACGCTATTGGTTGAAAGTTAGGGTGTGTTATTAGGCTCTTACGGGATCGTGTGATTTAATGTTATAGGTTATGATATATTCATCGTGTGAATTTGAATCGTTTTAATAATTAACACGTGTGCATCACAGTTTTAACCAGCTTATCTTATCGTAAAAAAATATATATTGAAGCTGTCTAATACTATTTAATCAAAAATATTCTCTCTATTGCTGTCGGGTAAAATATCGTTTAATAAAACCACTTCTATCTACTACCGCCTTATAAAAATCACGTTAGACGACACACATTCCACTAAAGCAGAAAAGAATAAAAAGACAATTAAATGAACATCCGGATTAGCAGAATATTTATACCAACATAAATTACCGTTTTTAATTTACAAAATATCAAGGTAACCTTTGCCGCCGTAAAACAGGTTATGTATGTAGTATGCTGTGCTAGCTTGGAATATCTGCGTCATTAGTTTCTATTCTGCCTATCTGAAATGGTGAAAGAGCGGTCGCATTGGTGTGACAAACGAATTTGTGAGACATTTTGGAGAGTTTACAAAGTATGTGAATTTTCGCGTCGATAAAATCGTATCTCGGTGAACTATGGAAAAACCGTTTGTCGTTTGAAATAATAATGTGAACGGAATCATGTTTCGCCGGTTATTTCTTTTCGTGTTGCTCATGCGTTGCCAAGAAGTTGTTGATAAAGTGAAATCGAAAGCCGATCCAGAGGTAGACGCATAAAAATACATCAAATGATGATAAGAATTAATAAAATGGGGGTGATGTAGATTTCGCAGGTGGTTGAGGGTATTTATTAATTACCGCTTGATCAGACAGGTAATGATATAACCTATAATACCTAATTTAAAATTCAAATAGTTCTTACAAAGTAGCTTTCTTCTGGGACACATCGAACGCAATCACAAATCAGTCAGACGTAAATTTCATTGGTTGAAAGATTCAATCTAAGTCATTTGATGAGTGGCTCTGACTGATTTGTGATTGCTCTCCAACCACAGCTAGTATATGTAACGTAAAAATTGAAGCATGACATTTAGCAAGGCCTTGCTTATTTTTACTTTCCTTCGCATTTAATTAATGATTAACATAGGTGAAATAAATTTGTTTATTTAACACGATTTTATAACTATCATGCGTCGCCTATTACTAAAATACAAAAAGAAATAATACAGGGTGTTTCATTGGGAGCAAATTCCTTTATAATTCACTCCTTCAAAGACAGCAACATACCTAAAAAAAGGTTTTATACATCTCTCTTGCATGCTCTTTTCCATCAACATTTCCTGGACAGATGTTGCAACAGTCAAAATTAGGTCTTGAATATTAATTGCAATGATTAAAATGACAATTGCACTCGCAATTCAATCTAGTTCGTTTGAACTCTGCGCTTGTTTTTTAGTAACTCTTCCTTCTAAATCACCACTACCATATGTTACTTCCGTTAGAAATGCTTTGCACATAATTTACTTAAAACTTAAAATTTCACAAACACGTTGAATTGAAAGATAACAGTAAAACAGTTTGACATAAGACAAATAAAAGTTGTATTTTAAGCTGTCACACACAGGTGGGGCTAGATTTTGATTTGAGGCTCATATTAAATGCATGGCCCATATTAGGGCCATCTGCAAATTTTAATTTCGGTTATATATTGATAGATAGATATTTATTTACACAATATCAACAAAAAAGACAATGATGAAATATGTCAACAGAATACAAACAAAAATAATGAAATACTTAAATTAAACTAAAAAATGATTATTAAGAAAATCAGCAACTGAATAACAGCTCAAATTCAAAAGATAGCATTTAACTTGCTTTTGAAATCCTTTCAGGTTATCAACTGCTTTTATATTCCAAGGCAGTTTATTATATAGCTTACATCCCGCGTATATTAAATTCCTTTGAAAAACTGTAGTTGTATGTCTTTGTGGTAACAAATAATTAAATATTCTGGTATTGTAATTATGTGACACACTGTCGGTGAACTCTCACGATGCTTGTGAACAAAACACAAAAATTCATACATATAAACATCGTAAAAAGTTAAGATCTTAGGTTTGTTCGCTGGTGCTACACTTTCCACACTGACTCCTACTTAAAACAGGATAAAAGATTTACTCTTTATGCATCTGAGAAAGAGACAATATGCACCAGTGTAATTGGTGTAACACCAGCGAACAAACCTTTTGTGTTCCTTAAAAGCACTTCTACAAGAGGCGCGTGAGTCAAAGCTTAATAAAGTTTCTAAGGCGCTTCGTTTTTGAATTAGAAATATTCTCGCGGCGGAAGTGCATCCCCCAATAAATGATGCCATATGGTCATCCGAGAATAGAGTTGGCATAGTAAAAACTTTTCAAATCTATAAACTGCAGCATCTTCTGAGATTATAGAGAGCATAGCAGGTGCGCGTCAGTTCACCACACAGTGTGTCAACAATGGCTAATGCAATTAACCTTTTCATCAATGTGCACCCCAAAACCTTGCAGAGTTAGTGAAAAGGAGTGTATTATTGTCAAGGGTTAGACCGTTGATTCTATATATCTCATCTATTAAATAAAATAAGGTTAGTTTTATCAGAATTAATTATTAATTTGTTAAGGTTCATCCAAGTTTTAATAAGTAAAAAAAACTCTATATACCTCTATAAATAGCTCAGCCAGAGTATTGGAGGTTACAAGTATACTGATATCATCAGCATACATCGTGATAACATCACTGACATTGAGTGAACATATATCATTTATATAAATTAAAAAAAGGATAGGTCCCAGTACAGATCCCTGAGGCACCCCAGTTGAAATCCTACATCCATCCGAGTGCACATTATTACAAACAACTTTTTGATGTCGACCAGTTAAATATATTATGAATAAGTTGTCATTTGTGACCCAGGAAAGAGTTTAAATCGGTAACCTTTCTTGCTTTGGATTTAAAAATTCGTTATTTATAAAATTTATGTGAATTTATTTTTTAACTCATTCGATTATACCATTAAAATATATATTTTTAGCATGGATCGTGTAAAAAATAATTTCTTATTTGTACTGTACAAATAAGAAAGAAATATGATTTTATTATTTCACGTAAGTTGTCAGAATATATTTGTACTTTCAATTCTACAACTGTAAAAAGCTTTACATGTTATCACTTAGAAAAAAGAGACGAAGCAAAATTTGAGAGGAAAAAGCGGTTTAAATCTTTTAAAAAGTCACGTTTTGAGCAAAAAAAAAAGTTATTAAAAGTCACACAACTGACATTTGGCAAAATATCCGGTCTCCACTAATTACACTATGTTACTAAATACAAACATTGGAAAAATATTCAAATTATATCCTAATAACGGTACTTAGAGGCTCCACAACAAATAACATTCAAATATTTAAGCGTCTGACTTTCAAGGTAATCAGCCTCTTTCAAGGTTAAGTTGGCGACGCTATCGACACTATCACCTAAAAAAAGGTTTCATACATTTTTGCAGGATTACGATTTAACCTCTCTTGCATGCCCTTTTCCATCAACATTTCCTGGACAGATGTTGTAACAGTCAAAGCCAGGTCTTCAATATTAACTGCAATGATTAAAATGACAATTGCACTTGCAATTAAATCTAGTTCGTTTGAACTCTGCGCTTGTTTTTTAGTAACTCTTCCTTCTATATCACCACTACCACATGTTACTTCCGTCAGAAACGCTTTGCACATAAGTTACTTACTTAAACTTAAAATTTCACAAACACGTTGAATTGAAAGATAACAGTAAAATAGTTTGACAAATGACAAATAAAAGTTGTATTTTAAGCTGTCACGCATAGGTGGGGCTAGATGTTGATTTGAGGCTCATATTAAATGCGTGGCCCATATTAGGGCCATCTGCAAATTTTAATTTCGGTTATATATAGATAGATAGATATTTATTTCAAACAATATCAAACAAAAAAAGACAATGATGAAATATGTCAATAGAATACAAACAAAAATAATGAAATACTTAAATTAAACTAAATATTATTATTAAGAAAATCGGCAACTGAATAACAGCTCAAATTCAAAAGATAGCATTTAACTTGCTTTTGAAATCCTTTCAGGTTATCAACCGCTTTTATATTCCAAGGCAGTTTATTATATAGCTTACATCCCGTGTATATTAAATTCCTTTGAAAACCTGTAGTTGTATGTCTTGGTGGTAACAAATAATTAAATATTCTGGTATTGTAATTATGCGACACACTGTCGGTGAACTCCTCACGATGCTTGTGAACAAAACACAAAACTTCATAGATATAAACATCGTAAAAAGTTAAGATCTTAGGTTTGTTCGCTGGTGATACACTTTCCACACTGACTCCTACTTAAAACAGGATAAAAGATTTACTCTTTATGCATCTGAGAAAGAGACAATATGCACCAGTGTAATTGGTGTAAAACCAGCGAACAAACCTCTTGTGTTCCTTAAAAGCACTTCTACAAGAGGCGCGTGAGTCAAGGCTTAATAAAGTTCTAAGGGCTCGTTTTTGAATTAGAAATATTCTCGCGGCGGAAGTGCATCCCCCCAATAAATGATGCCATATGTCATCCGAGAATAGAAGTTGGCATAGTAAAAACTTTTCAAAATCTCAAAACTGCAGCATCTTCTGAGATTATAGAGAGCATAGCAGGTGCGCGTCAGTTCACCACACAGTGTGTCAACATGGCTAATCCAATTAACCTTTTCATCAATGTGCACTCCCAAAACCCTCGCAGAGTTAGTGAAAGGAGTGTACTTATTGTCAAGGGTTAGACCGTTGATTCTATATATCTGCATCTATTAAATAAAATAAGGTTAGTTTTATCAGAATTAATTATTAATTTGTTAAGGTTCATCCAAGTTTTAATAAGTAAAAAAACTCTATCTACCTCTACAAATAGCTCAGCCAGGGTATTGGAGGTTACAAGTATACTGATATCATCAGCATACATCGTGATAACATCACTGACATTCAGTGAACATATATCATTTATATAAATTAAAAAAAGGGTAGGTCCCAGTACAGATCCCTGAGGTACCCCAGTTGAAATCCTACATCTATCTGAGTGCACATTATTACAAACAACTTTTTGATATCGACCAGTTAAATATATTATGAAAAAGTTGTCATTTGTGACCCAGGAAAGAGTTTAAATCGGTAACCTTTTTTGCTTTGGATTTAAAAATTCGTTATTCATAAAATTTATGTGAATTTATTTTTTAACTCATTCGATTGTAGCATTAAAATATCTATTTTCAGCATGGATCGTGTAAAAAATAATTTCTTATTTGTACTGTACAAATAAGAACGAAAGATGATTTTATTATTTTACGTAAGTTGTCAAGACTATATTTCTACTTTCAATTCGACAACTGTATAAAACTTTACATGTTATCACGTAGAAAAAAGAGATGAAGCAAAATTTGAGAGGAAAAGGCGGTTTAATACTTGTAAAAAGTCACGTTTTGAGCAAAAAAAAAAAAGTTATTAAAAGTTAGACAACTGACATTTAGCAAAATATCCGGTCTCCACTAATTACACTATGTTACTAAATACAAACATTGGAAAAATATTCAAATTATATCCTAATAACGGTACTTAGAGGCTCCACAACAAATAACATTGAAATATTTAAGCGTCTGACTTTCAAGGTAATCAGCCTCTTTCAAGGTTAAGTTGGCGACACTATCGAAAACATACGGAAGTGTTATTTTTTTTACTTTGTAGGCGTACCTAGATCATTTTATTATATCTATAATCATACTGACATATTGTTTGAATTTCATGTTATGTTTTAACCTATGCGTGTGGTTTTAATAAATCCCACAGTATATTAATTAACACACAATAATTGCGTTCAATTCATATCGTAATAAATTCTCTATTTCATACGTTTTTGATCGGTTAACCTGAATTGTTTTGCCAAACTTTCAATTAATCTTGTTTTTATAGCGATATGATTCAAGTATTGTATTTTTTTTTTTACAAACAAAACTGTTATTCCCTCGAAAATTAATAACGTTTTTGCAATGCCCGATAAGATTATTCCAGTTATCTGGAAGGTATTGCCTGTTTTTATCGAAATTCCATGTAAAGTATCACCGTATCTTATTATTGTACACAATACATGCGCTTTTGCAACGCAAAAATGGAAACTAAGGCACGTTCCTGAGTAATTGAAAACTATTGTGTTATCGAATTGTTTTTTTTTTTTTGACGTCAGAATACTCGTTTTAAATACATTTAAAATCAAACTTTTCAACAGCTTCGGCAATTTGCATGCATTCCCTTTACAGGGTATTCCACGTAACTGGTTCATTAAAAGTTTATGATGTTCTATTAGTTACTTATATTTAAGATTTTGGCACCAGTATCTGTTCGATTGGAACTATAAATGCAAAATACCTTAACCAAAATATCACTTCCGGTTAACCGGAAATGGATGTCAACTTTGTTATTTCAAATAGAATGATATATTTTTTTATTCATTTTTGGATTCTACAACTATAAATACGTCAGTTTTCATTAGCTATTCCTATAGCTACATGTTGCCGTTTTGGAGGTATTTTAAGTTTTTCTTTTTCATTAGTCATAATCATTGCATCATTGAGAAATTAATATCTTGGTTAATACTGCAAGTAGAGACTCCAAATTTGCTATGTTATGAATGTAGGTATTATTCTAAGAAACGGTAAGCACACTTTACATTCTAACATACAGGATGTTTAAAACTGAGGAACAAAGTGACATATTTTCAAATGCAGAAAACTCATTTTTTTTTAAATAGAACACCCTGTATTTTAGTTCGGAATTAGGAAGTAAATATCATCCCCTATCACTTTATATGAGCATTCCCTATACCTATCTTTAATAGATTTTGAGATATGAGCGACTTTTTGTTAAACAGACTAAGTAGCCCTATCTTTAAATGTTTGTAGCTGGCTCTGAAATGGATTCACGTCAAATTCATGTATTATTTTTGAATAACCATACAAGAATGTCTGTTCGAATAGTCATTTCTATTAATATTGCGTTGTACGAAAGCGTAAATACAATGATATACATAAACACTTTTGGTTAGTTAATGAATTCGACATTAATCCCATTCAGAGCCAGCTACAAACACGCAAAGAGAGGGCTACTTAGTCTGTTTAACAAAAAGTCGTTCATATCTCAAAATCTATTAAAGATAGGTATAGGGAATGCTGATATAAAGTGATAGGGGATGATATTTACTTCTTAATTCCGAATTAAAATATAGGGTGTTCTATTTAAAAAAAGAATACTTAGTCTGTTTAACAAAAAGTCGCTCATATCTCAAAATCTATTAAAGATAGGTATAGCGAATGCTCATATAAAGCGATAGGGGATGATATTTACTTCCTAATTCCGAATTAAAATACAGGGTGTTCTATTTAATAAAAATGAGTTTTCTGCATTTGAAAATATGTCACTTTGTTCCTCAGTTTTGAACACCCTGTATGTTAGAGTGTAAAGTGTGCTTACCGTTTCTTAGAGTAATACCTACATTCATAACATAGCAAATTTGGAGTCTCTACTTGCAGTATTAACCGAGATATTAATTTCTCAATGATGCAATGATTATGACTAAGAAAAAAGAAAAATTTAAATAACTCAAAAACGGCAACATGTAGCTATAGGAATAGTTAATGAAAACTGACGTATTTATGGTCGCAGAATCCAAAAATTAATAAAAAATTATATCATTCTATTTAAAATAAGAAAGTTGACATCAATTTCCGGTCAACCGGAAGTGATATTTTAGTTAAGGTATTTTACATTTATAGTTCCAATGGAACAGATACTGGTGCCAAAATCTCAAATATAAGTAAATAATAGAAGATCATAAACTTTCAATGAACCAGTTAAGTGGAATACCTTGTATTTAACTATAATTTTCCCTATAAGTACAGACTTGACGTCTAAAAACAATTGATCAATAATAAGAAGTAAATAAGAAATAATCAAATTAAAATGTTACACAATATTAACAGTTATTTTAATACATTTACTTTGAATTCACTAAAAAGTAATGTAGAAAAAATTAATTTGGTTACTAGTGGAATAAATAATTATAAAAATAAAAAAAACAATCTATATTTCGTTTCAGATCCGAGAAAAATGCAAGGAGTTGGTCCTGACAGAGGAGCAGCTACGTCAGATGATGAAGACGTTTCACCACGAATTGCTGTTGGGATTGGGCAAGAAGACGCACGATAATGCCACTGTTAAATGTTTCGTAACCTACGTTCAAGATTTACCAACGGGCAGAGGTGATTTACTTCAGTAGTTTTTACTTTTCTTTTTGGTAGAGTGAGAATGATAAAATGTTGTGGACGTATACGACTTAAATTTTAACATTTTTTTAACGAGTTATTAAATAACAGCACGGGCTGATAAGAAATTTTTTAGACTAATTGGGTCGAGAAGTTCTTTCAGCGTCTTTGTTTAGAAAGTGTGTTGAAATTGTTTTAAAATGAACGTCGTTACATCATTATTGGGTTTCTAATTTGATTTTAACATTTTTTTTTTTTCAACGCTTTTAGTTAAATGTTATTTAAAACTCAGTATTTTAATTAATGTACTCAGTGATTTTCCAAATTTTGTCATTTTGACAATGGATAAATAAAGAGGTTGATATACGGACGAAAACACTCCTAAAATCTATTTTAATAATATAACTTATTACATTTTTTTTCTAATCTTCTTGGTATACTTCATTTACCATAACAGATGAGGTACGTCATTACTTGCAAATTCGGGCCATGCAATACCATATTATTAAAATAACCAACTAACATATAACTTATTCATGTTCAATTAAAGATACTATGTTGGTGCCTACTGCTTTTTAAATTGCATGCTTATCAGATCTTCCCAATGTATTCCCACCAATTTAGTTATAGCTGTCA
Organism: Protaetia brevitarsis; assembly: GCA_004143645.1. Lineage (NCBI taxonomy): Eukaryota > Metazoa > Arthropoda > Insecta > Coleoptera > Scarabaeidae > Protaetia > Protaetia brevitarsis. The sequence goes on along the minus strand of RXPK01001100.1, from coordinate 146,581 downwards.
ACTGCCAAAGGGTTATATTCTGCATTTGCAGTAAAGTGTGGGAATTTGCGTTTATACTTGGTATATATTTATTTAAAATAAGTAGTTATTACAACTAAACCATTGCGTAAACAATCGAAGGAGTTAATAGTTTCGTTAATCGTGCATTTCGACGCAGAACGCGAGAACAAGGGGCTATTACTCCCGTTAACTTTCGTGCGAGGAGTATAAAATCCATATATTTTTAATGTCATATTCTTTGCAGTATTTCGTTTTTAGAGAGTAACGAGTGTTCTAAACATTCATGTTGCAAACATAAGCAAAATTTCATCCATGAGTAAACAAGGAATTACATCCACTAACCCAAAACGAAAATGCATACGAAATAAATGTTTATTGTAAAAATTGATTATTCTACTCATTGTCAATGTGCTATTGGAAACACAATTTATGACATGTACGAAAACAGTGAGTATATACGAATATTGTTTACAGAAGTGGTTCTTTCACATACATTTTTCAGACTAACGTAACACATTAAACATTTTGAACAGTGCTCTTAAAGAAAAAGACATTTTCTATGGTTGAAACACGTTGTTGTGGTAGATATTATTTATTCTCAAAGAAAAGGAAGTTTGTTACGAAACGATGGATGAGATATGGCAGATCGGAGGATGCATACAATTGTGTAAAGCGAATTGAATTAAATTAGTCTGGAAATTTGACGTACTTGGTGTACAACATATTGGAAACGAAATTTAGAAGTAGTAAATCAGATAGATTGATTTTGATAGAGAAGAAACTTGCATACTAATCATTACTGTGAATACTTTAAGCGATAATGGTCCCGATTAAATTTATTGTACTCACTTGTGCTTTTTTGTTATTTTTTTCACTGCTATCACGATTAACATACTTTAAATCCTGATTTTCAAAAAGAATCACCACTAATATTAACGGTAAATGTTATTTTTAGGAGTTTGTTTATTCACCTGCACGAAAGTGTTTGACAGTTAAATAACCTAACGGTTTGTTTACGTTTTGACGAACAGAAAATTTGCAATACGGTCGTGATGTCATAGCAAACTGACTCACGTAGTACCTCGTCTGTTATAGTAAATGAACTATATTAACTTTTTCCATTGCTCTTTCTAAAGTCGATTCCAAGTTCCAACCAATCTTGACAGTACAGGTTCTTAAGGACAATATGTGTCCATTATCATTTTGTGTAACTTGTATAAATACATCCTTTTCTATCTTTTACCGTGTTGTCGTATTTTCTTGCCACTATTGTTTAGTAATATGTTTATCGATAATACACTGTCTCATGTTTCGTATCATTCAGCGCTGATTATTTCGTGCTTTATTAATTTTACAATAAACCCAACGGAACCTAAGTTGTGCTATTTAAATACAGAGGGCGTGAACATGCAATATTATATATATATTATATACTTGTATTGTGGTGGCCATCTTGGGGTTATAAATAGAATTAATGCTTTCTGTTTAATTTTTATGATCTGTGGATTATTTCCTTCGTGGATATCCTAATCATTAAAACTAGTTTCTTCAGCACTAAAAAAGGAATTGTTCATTTAGTGCAACGTTATATTATTTATCTAATTTCCTTATTTTGATAACTTTATAGTGCTACAAAACCAAGATTAAAATCTACACTGTGCCAATACGCCATGTTTCTGAGTAAAAAATGGAAATCGTGTGCGATGCAGTTTAACTTTATTATAAATAATATTATTAATGAATTAACGAGAATCGATGGCTGTATGAGAGCATGTTTAGCAATTAGCATATATTATTTCGTTCATTTTGAAAATAGCTACCGACAAAAGCAATATATTATGACTCTGTTTGTTCGTTTTGGCAACAGCGCAATACAGCGCTGACTGATGTATCAAAGCAGTCATGTTTTATGTTCAATCTGGTCGAAAGTCGAACAAAGAAAGGCTGTTTGCCTTGTGGATACCTTTTTCTGAATATTACACTATAAAAGGGCGTTGACAAAAATGTTTGATAAAAGATATCGCAGCATAACGTTAGTGTCAAAATATACAAATTCTAATATTCCGAAAACATATTGTTTGCTGCGCCATCTGTGTAACGATAGCCAAATTAAAGTAATTTCTCTTGTAACAGGTTTCTGTTAGCCATACACAGGGCAATAGGTTAATTTTGTTATTCAAGTTGTTGGTGAAAAATAAACTAATTGTTGGATTTTATTTTTAGCTAAATATAGTATTTATAGTTTATTTACTATAACAGACGAGGTACTACGTGAGTCAGTTTGCTATGACGTCACGACCGTGTTGCAAATTTTCTGTTCGTCAAAACGTAAACAAACCGTTAGGTTATTTAACTGTCAAACACTTTTGACAGGTGAATAAACAAACTCTTAAAAATAACATTTACCGTTAATATTAGTGATGATTCTTTTGAAAATCAGGATTTAACGTATGTTAATCATGATAGCAGTGGAAAAAATTACAAAAAAGCACAAGTGAGTACAATAAATTTAATCGGGACCATTATCGCTTAAAGTATTCACAGTAACGATTAGTATGCAAGTTTCTTCTCTATCCTAATCAATCTCTCTGATTTACTACTTCTAAATTTCGTTTCCAATATGTTGTACACCAAGTACGTCAAATTTCCAGCTAATCTAATTCAATCCGCTTTATGCAATTGTATGCGTCCTCCGATCTGCCATATTTTATCCATCGTTTCGTAACAAACTTCCTTTTCTTTGAGAACAAATAATATATACCACAACAATGTGTTTCAGCCATAGAAATGTCTTTTTCTTTAAGAGCACTGTTCAAAATGTTTAATGTGTTCTGTTAGTCTGAAAAATGTATGTGGAAGAACCATTTCTGTAAAAAATATTTGTATATACTCACTGTTTCGTACATGTCAATAATTGTGTTTCCAATAGCACATTGACAATGAGTAGAATAATCAATTTTTACAATAAACATTTATTTCGTATGCATTTTCGTTTTGGGTTAGTGGATGTAATTCCTTGTTTACTCATCGATGAAATTTTGCTTATGTTTGCAACATGAATGTTTAGAACACTCGTTACTCTCTAAAAACGAAATACTGTAAAGAATATGACATTAAAAATATATGGATTTTATACTCCTCGCACGAAAGTTAAGGGGAATAATGACCCGTTGTTCCCGCGTTCTGCGTCAAAATACACGATTAACGAAACTATTAACTCCTTCGATTGTTTACACAATGGTTTCGGTATGGTTTAGTTGTAATAACTACTTATTTTAAATAAATATATACCAAGTATAAACGCAAATTCCCACACTTTACTACAAATGCAGAATGTAACCCTTTGATAGTTGACAGCTAGAACTAAATTGGCGGGAATACATTGGGAAGATGTGACAAGCAGGCAATTTAAAAAGCAGTAGGCACCAACATAGTATCTTTAATTGAACATAAATAAGTTATATGTTAGTTGGTTATTTTAATAATATGGTATTGCATGGCCCGAATTTGCAAGTAATGACGTACCTCGTCTGTTATAGTAAATGAAGTATAATTGAAACATTATTAATTCATTCACGTTTCGCAATTTTTTGTTTTTTTTTTTTTTCGAGGTATTTTGAATCATGATAGTACTTTTTTTTTATTTTACATATAAATGACTTAAAATTATTTTTAATTAATTTAAGTAATGTTGTTTTGTCATTCTTAAGATAACAAATTAAGGGTGTGTTTACTTAAAATTAAAGTTCCCATAAATAATACATAGACTTTTATTAAAGTGCTATTAAAGTGATATTTATTATATAAAACCGATCCTAAAATTTTGTAAAATCTATAACACAATAACAACAAAATGTCGAAAGGTCCATGAATTAATTGCAAAAGTGTATCCTAGATTTTTGATATATATTTTGTAAAAAAAAAAAATTAACTGTCTAATTCTAAACTGTTCTCATTACGATTGCCAGAAAATTTAAAATTTTAACGCACATTTTTTTTAAAGTAAGCTATAATTACGTATCTCAATTTAATACAACGTATCGCGTACGTCGTTAATATAAATGATTTTTTAATCAAATTTACAAGAAAAAATTATACAGGATGTATCAGATATAGAGGTAAATATAATAATATGTAGCAGCTGTAATCATATATGATCAAAAAGTCTTACTGCTCAGGGGGTGTATCTATAAGCATTAACGAGAAAAAAATATATTTTATAAATGCCGTGGGCTAGAGCCGCACCTGTGCCCAACCTAAATACTGTCCCGAGTATACCCCCACATACCACTATCATTCAGCCATTACCGCTGTTAGTTTTGTGTGGATCGCCGCTTGAAGTGCAAGCCACTTCGAACATTTTATTTAAATTCTTCCCGTCTCGAAAAAACGATCCTTTTCAGGACCATCATGATTTCATATAAGGAAAATCGAAGCTTGATGCATCGGTAAAAGCGCGGGAATGTATAAGATTCATTTTCGCGAGACATCATAGTAAAAAGGCGTGTGTTGCAAATTTTCTGTATCTACCTTTATTTCTGTGTAATTAGATTCAATTCATTTGCGTTATATGATTAAATAAATCAAAAGAAATAACTCAGATTCATGTGGTACGTTTATTAATAACTAACTCCCGATTGGACAAAGCAAAAGAAAAATATTTACGTTTTTTGTAACTACTGAAGTCGCATATCCAGTGAAACTCGAACATCTTATCAGGATATTAAAAATAATACTTTGTAGACTTACGTAGAATGCTCTTAACAAAAAAGGAATGTTTATTTTATAAAAAGAAGAAATTTAAAATGTCTCAGTTTTGCTATTTTTACAAGGCGCCTTTATTTATCAGAATGACGTTAAATGAACTTACGGCATACCATTAAGAATATCTCTGAATGAGTGCAATGTATTTATACATAATACCACGTTAGCGGGTGCTTAACATGACGTTTCCTTGCATCAGGCCCGGACTAAAGAATTTTGGCTCTAAATTTTACTTTTTTTTATCCTTTAATGATGAAATCCGGTTTCGGTGGGTTTGTGTTTTATATGTAGTGTAGTTAATACCCAAGCAAAATTTACTTTTTTTATTTGATACACCCTGTATATATGAATTAATTAAAGAAAGAGTTATTGTAAGAAATTATAATTATTGGAATATACCGTGTATCCAAATAAATAATTGAATCGATGATTACAGAAAGGGTACAAGTCTGTGAACTGCAATTTCGAGAAAAACGCAACCCTATAGTCAATGACTTAGGCCTTTTCTGCACTCAACGATTGTTAACGGCCTTATTTGTGTTCATAACGTATGCTACTACATCATGTATTGTTTATGCACTCAATGGTGTAGCGTCACCTGAATTATCAAATGACGCCATAATCGCGAAATACTAGAAAACGTGACTTGTATCCTTTCTGCACTCAGCGATTCAATTGTTTTAATATAACTTGAGATCCAGTCTGATTTAAATATCATGGGAGTCATATGCCTAGCCCTAAATACTGTACGTAACACGGTTTGCCGCGTCAAAGCAACATATATATATATATATATAATCAACAACCTTAATTATCCCTAAGGTGAATAGGTAGTTCCCGTAAACCAACACTTTTATTTCTTGTTGTAGATAAACGATGACCATTCTTCTTTTTTTGCCATTCTTCTTGCTTCGTTCCAGGATATTCTCTATTTCTCAAACATTCTTCTATTGTAGAATCCATGTCTTTCTCGGCTGCCTCTCTTTCGTTTGTCTTGATCTTGCCAGCCATACTCTTTTCGTCAGTCTTTCCTCTTCCATGCGTATCATATGCCCCAACCATTTCAATTTCTGTCTCTCTATACTTTCTAAAATCGGCTCTACTCCTAATTCTTCTTTTATCTTCTCATTTCTTATTCTATCTCTTCGAGTGACCCCTTTCACCGCTCTTAAATACCTCATCTCCACCGCTTGTATTTTACTCTTAGCTTGATTATTTAAGATCCAACTTTCACAGCCGTATGTCAATATAGGTTTAAATATTGTATAAACACCGTTATTTTTGTTTTCTTTGAAATTTCCTTCTTTCTTATAAAAGCGTTGTTCATTGCATAATATAATTTTATTCCACTTCAATTCTGCTGTTAATTTCTGCTTCCTCTTACATTCTGATGTATATTTATTCCAAGATATTAATATTTCTACTTGTTCTATAATCTTTCCATCTATATAAATTATTATTTTCTCATCGTATTTCCTTATTGACATAACTTTAGTCTTCTCTGCATTTATCCTCATATTTCTCTTTTCAAAGCTGTTCCCCCAAATTCTAAATTTGCTTGCAGATCTTTACATTCCTCGCGTACACTACAAATCGTCGGCAAAGCACTTTCCGCGATTTCCACTATCCTCATGTCTTTATACCCTATTTGTAATTTCTTTGTTTTCTTCTTAATCTCTTTCAAGATGTCATCAAGTACTATATTAAAGAGTGTAGGACTAAGTACTCCTCTTGTCGCATCCTTCCTTAGTTAAAAATTCTTCTGACTGCATTCACCACTCTAACGTATTTCTGGTTTTATTATATATACTAGCAATTGCGTTTTTAGTTTGCTACTTATTTTTCTTTCATTAAGGCTTTTCCATATTAAAATCCCTCGGTATAAACAGTCAAAAGCCTTCTCTAATGTCTATAAAAGCCACATATATGTTGTTATTATTGTGTTTTTCTCTAGCATTGTTTCAGTATGAATATATTATCCTGTACTCCTCGACCTTTCCTGAAACACACTGTGCCTCTTCAAGTTGTACTTCAGTTTGTACTTTCAATCTTTTCTCAAGAATCTCTCGTATATCTTTAGCATAGTACTCAGTAGGGTAATTCCTCGATAACTTTTACACTCTTTTTGTCTCCTTTTTATACAAGGGTAGTAGTATTTCACTTCTCAGTCCTCTGGTTATTTTTTGCTCCTTTCATATCTTATTATATAGCATCTTGATAACTCTCATTCCAGTTTGTCCAAGATTTTTCAGCATTCAGTTGTAATCCATCATTTCCAGCTGCTTTTCCTCCTTTTAATATCTTTATCATTTCTAATATTTCTTCTGTCGTTATTTTCATCGTCCTCTGCGGTGTCGTTGTTTTCTGCGTAAATTTATTTCTTCCTGTACATTTAACTGAGTCTGTTATTTCCATGTTGAGTAAACTTCAAAAAATTTCTTTCCATCGCTTCATTATGTTTTCTTCCTCTTTCACTATTCTTCCTTCCTTTGATTTTACATAGATACTTCTATTTTGCTTGCCTTTTCTTATGCTTTTTAACATTCCATAAAATAGTTTTTGATTTCCTTTACTATCTCTTTCCATTGGCTTCTCCAAAATCTTGCCATGATTTGTTTTGCTTGCGTGTACTAATTCCTTGACTTTTATTCTTTGCTCTTTATATCTGCCATATGTTTCGCTAGTTTTATTACTCAAATATATCTTCCATTTTTGTTTTTTAACTTTTATTTCTTCCTTTATTTCGTTCGTCCACCAATTTGTTTGTTTTTTATTCCTATTTATTCTACTGAATCCACAGGTTTCTTCTGCTACGGTTAGTAATATATCTTTGACAGTTTTCCAAAGTGTTTCTATTGACATACTGTCTATGTTATACTTAATTTTATTCATTTCTCTCTCACATATTTCCTTATATAGCTTAGCTGTTTCTTCTTCTTCTCTACGTTTGTATGGTCTAATGGCTTTCATTATACCAATTCTTTTATTTGTTTCATTATTCTGATTTTTTTCTTTGTTAGTTATTTGTATTTTTGAAAGGACAAGATAATGATCTGAATATATCTCAAAACCTCTTCTAACCTTAGTATCTTTGATTTCGCTTCTAAATTCCTTATTTACTATAATATAATCTATTATAGATCTTTCATTCTATTTATTGCTTCTTGTATACTTGGGAATATTTTTATGCTCAAAAAACGTATTGGTCAAAGCAACATTTTCTTTAATAAATTTATATTTATCTTTTATTTAATACCCCTCATTCAACTAGATAAATGTATGTATAGCCTTGCTCCTGTTTCATAAACCACTGCTCTACTGTATAAATTTCCATTCGAGGAAACTAGTCAGTTTGATTTAAACACCGAGTCACTTCGAAAGCGTACTCATTGAGCACGCATTTTATGTTTACACGTGCCTACATTGTACATACACATACAACAACATTGCTAATTCTCTAAGTGTGTTGTAAATTCTCCCATATTTACTAACTCCGATACGATTCGATAACAATAATAATAAGTCTCATCAGGGATCGAATTCCTATATTACAGAAGTGGGAAAATTCTTGGCCTTGGACCTGGGCGGCACCAATTTCCGCGTGCTGTTGATCGAATTGAGCGAAAATCACTTCGAGATGAAGTCCAAGATCTTCGCCATACCACAGCACATAATGTTGGGCTCAGGCGAGCAACTGTTCGATCACATAGCCGAATGTCTGGCCAAGTTCATGAAGGAGGAGAATATAATGAAGGAGAAACTGGCTCTGGGTTTCACCTTTAGCTTTCCCTTGCGACAGTTGGGATTGACGAAGGGTATCCTGAAGTCTTGGACTAAGGGTTTCAATTGTTCCGGTGTGGTTGACAACGACGTGGTTCAATTGCTGAGCGATGCCATCACGAGACGTGGGGTAAGATAACTTTAAGATTAAAATATATATATATTACAACGTGTGTAGAAATTGTCGCTAAAAAACTATACGCAATGACATGATTTGTTCAGTTCTGAATCTAAAATCTTAAAACGTTAAAATGTCACAGCTTCGTATGTGTTTTGGAATCAATCGAAAGAAACATTTGCCAACACTGTACACTGTAAAAAATTACAGTAATTTTGCTAATGGTAAATCAGGAATATTACATGTAATAACGTTGTGAATTTACCACAATAAATCTTGTAAATTTTGTTTTACATGTTTTTTCTAGGATATTTAACATGGAAAAAGAAATTTCGGTAAAATTATAGCTTTCATGCAAGTTTAAGATGTAACAAAAATTCAAAAGGAAAATACCGGAAAAAAAACATGTACAATTTTGTATTTACTCTCAAAATTTACTTAAAAGTGTAAAATTGACATTTTTTTTTTTGGGTATTTAGTGCACTTTAAAAGTAATTTTACTAGTGAACTATTAATTTTGCTGTAAAAATATGAGGAATTTTATATTTATTTGTTTTTACTTAAATTTTCGGGTAAACTATAGATATCATGAAAATACGAAATTCATACGCGCAATGTGATTGTTATTGGATTATTTATCTGTGCGCGTAGGTAATTCTATTCGTTTGTCGAACTTATTATTGGCTCAACGATATCATGTACGTCGTCAAACAATCGTAGGTTTCGCGTAAGCGTGTTCATTCTTGATCCCTGGTTGAGCGATTCAGTATGACCTATTAGGTGCTATAAAAGAATTAGGTAAGTTGCTTGCTGTCTTTATAAAAATACATATGAAAATTACTTCAGTGTTCGGTAAATATACAGGGTATTCCACGTAACTGGTTCATTAAAAGTTTATGATGTTCTATTATTTACAAGTTTTTCTTTTTTTTAGTCATAATCATTGCATCATTGAGAAATTAATATCTCGGTTAATACTGCAAGTAGAGACTCCAAATTTGCTATGTTATGAATGTAGATATTACTCTAAGAAACGGTAAGCACACTTTACATTCTAACATACAGGGTCATTTCTATTAATATTGCGTTGTATGAAAGTGTAATTACAATGATATACATAAACACTTTTAGTTAGTCAATGAATTTGACATTAATCCCATTCAGAGCTAGCTACAAACACGCAAAGATAGGGCTACTTAGTCTGTTTAACAAAAAGTCGTTCGTATCTCAAAATCTATTAAACATAGGTATAGGGAATGCTCATATAAAGCGATAGGGGATGATATTTACTTCCTAATTCCGAATTAAAATACAGGGTGTCCTATTTAAAAAAAATGAGTTTTCTGCATTTGAAAATATGTCACTTTGTTCCTCAGTTTTGAACACCCTGTATGTTAGAATGCAAAGTGTGCTTGCCGTTTCTTAGGTTATTATCTACATTCATAACATAGCAAATTTGGAGTTTCTACTTGCAGTATTAACCGATATTAATTTCTCAATGATGCAATGATTATGACTAAAAAAAAGAAAAACTTAAATAACTCAAAAACGGCAACATGTAGCTATAGGAATAGCTAATGAAAACTGACGTATTTAGTTGTAGAATCCAAAATGAATAAAAAATTATATCATTCTATTTAAAATAAGAAAGTTGACATCCATTTCCGGTCAACCGGAAGTGATATTTTGGTTAAGGTATTTTACATTTATAGTTCCAATCGAACAGATACTGGTGCCAAAATCTCAAATATAAGTAAATAATAGAACATCATAAACTTTTAATGAACCACTTAGATGGAATACCCTCCTGTAGAGTTCATATAAATATTACATACAAATTTTACAGTACAATCTTTGAAAAACACATCAGCATGTGAAATTTACTAGATGGTAGAAATTTTACCTTATGAAGCAAATTTACCTGTAAAATTGTAGGCAACATTGTTACCAACGATTTTACATGTAATTTTACTGCAACTTTTTTTTACAGTGTAGCCGCATATAATGTGAAGATTGATTATATTACTGTTTATTATAATTATGGATATGATTCTTTTTAATAGGAATGCTATAACGTAAACGTTAAATGAATACTTTACGTATTTATTGTCGTAGAATCCAAAAATGAATAAAAAATATATCATTCTATTTAAAATAACGTCCATTTTGGTTAAAGTATTTCACATTTATAGTTCCAATCGAACAGCTATTCGAATGGTGGCAAAATCTCAAATATAAGTAAATAATAGAACATCATAAACTTTTGATGAACCACTACTACGTGGAATACCCTGTGTAATCAATGTAATTAGTACTAAAAATTCTTCTTTGAAAAACTAAATTGCGCGCTCTCTCTATTTGAGTAAGGCTCAGTTAATAAGCACTAAAAGTCTCAAATTCAAACCATCCCGTGAAAATAAACGAAGGATGATACGACATTTTAACATTTTTGACGCAACGAACGAAGAATGTCACTGCGTGCAGCTTTTATACAATTTATACAAATGTTATACATGCATGCTTATTATGCTCCGATACGATTGACTCGATCGCAGTCCGTAATTTTCACACTTGCCCCTCCCCCACTTTCAGGACATAGAGATAAAAATCATGGCCATTTTAAACGACTCAGTGGGCACTTTGATGTCCTGCGCATGGAAGTCTAGACAGTGCCGAATTGGCATGATAGTCGGTAAGAGGGCACAATCTCTATAGAAGGGCCATGTTTATTTTTCCCCCACAGATCTTAGCAATGCTTTATTTTTGTTAATTTTTTTTTTAAATATTATTGTTTCTGTTTTATTTTTTTGGACCGACACAACTCTTTTTGAAACAACCATGTTTTTTTTTTTTAATTTTTAATTCTATCTGCAGCGTTAGACGTTTCTTATTGCATGTGTTCTTCGTTTTTTTTTTGCTTATAGGATATACAAATTCACATTTACGCCATTTTAAACGACACCACGGGGACACTGATGTCGTGTGCGTGGAAAAACCATAGCTGCAAGATCGGGCTGATTATTGGTAGGTGATTTGGATAAATAAAATGGGAGATTTGTGTTTTTGATCGCTCTAACAGTTATTGATTTAGGATTTAGGGGATTTGTGCGCATATTAACACTAATAAACTAATTAATGTGCTTGGCCGAGTCACAGTATAGAAATATATCAGTAATGACAGAATCCCTTTTTATGAATGAAATTCTTCGTCCTATTTTAAGGACCTTGATCACATTAATGTTACGGAGTGCACGGCCACGCGCATTCTATGCGTCTACCGGAAAAATGTAGGAACATTTAAAAATTTGATCTCTATGCTTTATAGCGGAGGTTATGTCAAAGTTATATCATATATTTTATTATTGAATTGGTCGAAATTTAGTAGATGCAAGAGAAAGAGTCGCTGTAAGAATATTAGCTGTGAATTATAAACATGCAATGTGCATATAACCAATTTTTTTTGTAGAAATGTTTTAATAAATTGACATTTCGTTATTATTGATACTATAACCTATAATAATAACGCAACTGTAAGTAAACATAAAAGTGTAGAAGTGAATTTATTTACCTGATCGCAAAATTTCCTATATATTCAAAATTATAAAATTGCATAAAATAAGCCACTTTATTGATAGTGGCATTTTTGATTTGAAATTTAGTGATATACTTAGTTGATAGCACTTAATCTATTGGAAAATACCGATCTGTTAAATTTTCTATTGCTGTAATTTAATTATATAATTAACTAAAAGAAATTATCTATCATATGGAAACGTCGTTCTTCAATATTTTTACAAAATAATGTGAATTTTATTAAGTCTGGCTTCTCAGAAAAAATATGCATTGTCTGGATTAGAAAGCTTTCATGATAACAGCAATGCCTACACGATATACTGGACATTTTTGATTGGGCTTTTGCCAGTTAATTTCCAGGTAAGAGTAAACAGGTTAATATTGAAAGACATAAGTAGTGAATAGTTTATATTTGCTATGCCTACAATATAGACAATGAAAAATATTACAAACAGAAAGTTTTCATTAGAGATTACATACAAATGTACTGGTCAACAATTTATTCCAGCAACGAAAGGTAGCAAGCCGAAAGTTATTAACATATTGATATAATTGACAACTTTATGAAGTTATATGGCTTTGTCACTCCATTTTGTCAAGCTTTTTCTGCCGATTTCACACGTGCTTCTATTTAATGTGTACCCTGAAACCCAACATCTTTGAAATCAGAAACTTCAATGTGTAAAATAGTCGCATTCTTGACATGGATGTTCAAAATTAATAGAACTGAACTGTGCTATGAATTTTTCCAAACACTTCAGTTGTGGTTACTAATTCAAAACTATTAAAAAAATATTATGACATAAAAGAAAGGTGTTTTTAATTTTCCAAATTTCTGCTTATTCGCATGTTCCTTTAAATGGCAAAATAACGTTGAATTGTCTAACTGATCGTGTTGCTGGGAAAACTCTTCACAAACATCACAATTGTAAACATTTAAACATTTCCATATCAAATATCCACAAATGTATCGCAACGAATTTTGCGAAAAAACTTAAATTGTAATTATTTCTCGCACTATTCTTGCAGTTGGGAGTATGCCAACGATTGTAACCAATGCAGGTAGTTGATCCAAATTCCTCTGGTTCCATCATCAAGCATCACCAATGATTGCTATGATGTATTGCTTACATTACAACCTTTAATAAAAACAAAAAATTAAATGTTGATCTCTCGGGTACTTTTTACTGTAAACATTGAAGTGCACTTCATACTTTAAAACACCTTTTCTTAGTATGTGGTGTTATTAGTCCCATAGTTGTAAGTATTATTGACATTTAAGTGTACAATTGATTATATTAAAATACTTATGAATGATCACTTAAAACTGAACACAAAAAACGTATGTAAAACTGTCTATGAAAAAATAATTATAAAATGTGTGGCTAATACACCATACACGTAAACCAAGAATCACAAATAAGAGATCAAGAGACCAAACGAAATTTAAAAATAAAATGGGGGTGAACATCATAGCGACATAACATAAGTGCCTAAACGTGGTATTTAATTTATCGTGATTGATACATACACATACATACGTGCTGCTATAAACACTAGCACCCCGCCAAAATTTTCTTGAATGAAATGCACGATCGTACACGATTCACGTGCTGCGCAATACGATTTATTTATGACCGGCCACGCTTATTTTACTACGATTCGAAAAACGGACGAGAGCGGGAAGCCAATCTGTCTCTACTGTTATCTTTCTATACTGTGGCCGAGTGTTGAGTTGAGTTGTAATGAGTTTGAAAATGCCTCGCCGTTATTTAACGGTATTGCGAATGAATGTCTTTAAATTTATATTTAAAATGAAACGTAAAAAACAAGATTTCAGTATTTGGCATTTGTGATTTACAATAAAAAAATTGTGAATCATGCATGTTTAATACGAATGTAAGTTGATATTTTCTTTGGTATGGTTTAACGTTGATGTCATTAATAACACAGTGCAACAACCAAAATAGGAATGGGATGAGACCAATTGCAAATGAAAGTTGACATTATCCATAACAAAACCTTGAAGGGATTTTTTTAGTTCAGTGCGAGATTTTTTTTTACACGCATTTGAAGTTGTTGGTTTTGGAACGCTGTCTAACAAGGAAAGATCATTGAAAATTTGATAAAATAATGCTTTTTTATTTTTATTATGCTGGAAAGTTGTGGCATCTTACTGTTTTTGGGGTCGAGGAATTCATTTTCGATATTTATTTTTACCTAAAACTGACGCTAGATGGCGCTGTCATACAAATGGTGCTATTTCTTGTAAATTTTCAATAAAAAAAACTGTGTATTTACTGCTTCACTGCTTTAGACATAATATTTGAGCCCTAAAGAATTTCTACAAAAAACAAGACAAAAGACAATAAACTCATCACATATGGATTGGTTTGAAAACCAACTATTCACCGAATCTGATGAGCAAGGTGAACGTTTTCACCAAGTAGCTTTAACCGTGGAAACTAGGTACTACAGAGGAAAGAAACTAGATTCTATGTTAGGTGATATATGCTGGTGGTTAAAGAGAAAACGATGAAGAGGATACTGACGAGAGCAAGAACCAGAAAAATACAGAGATCACGCCTACTACTTTCTGGAGCTTTTGCTACTTCAAACATGCAAATTGACACTGATAGTGATGATGATTAAGCGGATCCAAAATGAGATCCAAATAAGATATAATACTTTAAAATAAAAAAGTTATTTTTGTAAGCACCATTTGTATGACAGCGCCATCTAGCGTCTGTTTTAGGTAAAAATAAATATCGAAAATGAATTCCTCGACCCCAAAAACAGTAAGATACCACAACTTTCCAGCATAATAAAAATAAAAAAGCATTATTTTATCAACTTTTCAATGATCTTTCCTTGTTAGAGAGCGTTCCAAAATGAACAACTTCAAATGCGTGTAAACAAAATCTCGCACTGAACTAAAAAAAAAACCCTCCAAGGTTTTGTTATGGATAATGTCAACTTTCATTTGCAATTGGTCTCAACCCATTCCCATTCGGAAAGCTCGATTTTGTATCACTGTGTGACAGATTGTTAGAAAGTTAAATCTTACTCGAATGAATGTCAAATTTAAATTTAAAACAGCATTGGATGTGGGAGAAGACATTTTTATTTCTTTCGTGGATGAAAATTATTCCGACATCGAATATTTCTTAATTGGTGGTTAAACAACTACACTTAAAGTTAAACAGTATCGAATTATCAAGTATTATAACATTTAAAATTGCCGGTTTTCAAAAACAAAACAATAATTTATTTATTATTATTATATTTATATACAGTACGTCCCTGAATTGAGTTTACAATAGGTGTGATTAACCAAAAATTTTCGAATTGGAATTTCATATTTTGAGATTCCGCCCTGCTTGGTCTGAAACTTATTGTTAGTTTACTTTTGATTTTTTAAAGTCAAGTATGTGGTTGAGCAAACACTATTTTAGTTCTAGGTAAACTACCGTAAAGTTGGGTCAATTCCGATCAGTTTTATGTACTATTTCTGAGCTGCAATTATTATTATTGATCGAAAAAAATTTTATATATAGTCATACATCTTTTAGCTACATATACCATCATGTATATTAACCCAATGTATTAAAACACTATTTTTTTTTAATACATCAAGCGTGATCGGTTTTGCCCCATAATAGGGGGCAATTCCAATCACCCATCTATTTTCTTATAAAAACCGATTTGAAAGCTACACAAAGTAAATCCAATAACAAAAATTTGAATTTAAAAAAAAGGAAACTTACGGAAATAACAGAAAATATGTATTATAGAAATGGCAAACAGATAAATAATGACATAAACTATAATAATTCAATAAACTAAAACAAAATTTCATTCAACGCGCTTCCCTCTCAGTTCAAAACGTAGCTTCCCCTTCTATGACCAGCTGGGTAATTTGGTTTTTGGAAATTTTCTAAATTTCGTCAACTTGGAGAAATACAAAAGTCATCTTTTCTCTTCCTTAGAAACTACCGGTTCTTTAAGGTATTCTGAAGTATAAATAATAATAATAATAATAATTCATGCCTTCGCATCCCCCAACAGTTTTCCCCAATTACAAGATAGTGAATATGGCACCCCATTATTTTCTGATGCTTTCATAATGGATGAAGTGTTCTATTTTACTGTCCTGATAGCGCTTTGGAGGTATTTGGGGTTATATTGCTGTCTCCCGCCAGGCCATACTTTTTTTTTATAGTTTCTCACCATAATTTTCAATAAAACCAACGTAGAAACATGAGTATGTCATATTTCTACGTTGTTCTATGAGCATGTTCTTTTACTTTTCAAACTGATCGGTATTACCCCATGAGGTGTTAATTTGCCCCTTACTCTCTTGTTATTCCAACACTTTCATAAAGTCAAAAAAAGAAACGGTGAAGAATGAATGACAATTGATTCTTTTCACCTTAACCCTTTTCGAAAATTCGCTTGGTCCTAGTGGGATTCCCCAGTAGTAGTTTGTTTCCGTCTGTATGAAATATTACTCGTTGTCATTCCATCGGAAATTATTTTTTTAACACAGGAAACTTTAATGCAATACTTAAAAAGCCAGTTAGTTATCTATGTTATAAACAAAGTTTATTAAATGACTGTGTTGCAAAACTTTCTTATCCTTTCCATAGATGCCAGACTAAATAATTGCCCTAAAATCAGGATTGATCGATTTTACCCCATGCGATCGAAATTGCCCCACTCTACGGTACCTTTTTCGTTCACAGTACACCAAAGTGTTACTAAAAAAAGTTGTTCAGAATGAAAAGTTCTAGCGTTATGCATATTTTCGGAATGATCGGCCTATTTTGATAAAATCCAGTATTCCTTCTATATCAACTTCATTTTCAACTTCATTCGTCAAGCTGACACAAGCTTGACTTTAAAAAAACAAATTTGTAATTGAAACTACAATCATACCTTGAGATGGGTTAATGATCATAAAAATAAAAAAAGTATAAGAAATTTTTATAACAAAAAACAAGTATCCAGTTTTCCATTGGTAGAAAATGTAGCTTCGTCGGAAAACAAAATGTTTCGATAAAAATAACGATTATTTGCTATTTGGCTTCCTATCCATAAACAAAAATCTAGATGTTTTGCTTGGTCTACTAAAAATTAGTTTCAGGTCAAGCAAGGTGTACTCCCAAAATATGAAATTCCAATTCAAAAATTTTTGCTCAATCATAACTATTGTAAACTCAATTGGCGGATATACTGTATTTATATTTTTATTTCATGAATGAAAACCATTTCACATTTACTTACAGCTCCTGGTTCAAAATAAAACAAAATTTACCGCTGAAAGATTAGTACCCCGTCTTCCGGCAAGATAAGTAACACTAACTCACGTCGAAAACAGAAACCATGAGACGGTCGCATTGCGTAATCAATCGCTTAGTTTCATTTTTGTTTGGTAGACTTTTTTTCTTCGATTATTCTGTTTTAGTTGATTTAAATTTATTATGTATATGGCCAGTATATACAGTCGCGTGCAAATGTTATAGGCACCCTAAATTTTGGGCGAATATCACAGTAAGAAATGAGAAATAAAAACTTGTAGGTAATACATTATAAATATGTAGTATTTTAAGGGATCTTATTAATTTGTTGCATATTAGAGTGTTTTTAGTACAGCTATAATACTTTTTAGATGGGAGGGGGAAAAGTGACATCTCGGAGACTTGAAAATATATAAAAAAAATAATACATTTACAAAAGGTATTGTAACCATAAAGACGATTATATAAACGTTGAAATATCTGTAACAAAAAAAAAATACAAGAAACATGAAACCCATTAATTTTATCAAAGGTGCCTATAACATTTGCTCGCGACTGTATATTATAATGTTTATGTTCAAGTACGCTTTGAATGTTTGTTATTTAATTTTTGTTTTGTACATAAATGCAATTAATTTTGATACTCTGGACGGTGGTAAAGCGAAACGAATATGTCATTCTTTATTATAAACGTTTCTCTCGCACCTTCCATGGTCACAAATAAAAATATCAGTATAATCAATACTTGATTACTAAATAATTGTTTGCTGATGTCCAGGTACTGGAAGTAACGCGTGTTACGTGGAGAAACAAAAGAATGCCGAATTATTCGATGAACCAGACGGTGGTTCCGGAAATGTCTTGATAAATACCGAATGGGGCGCCTTTGGAGACAACGGCACACTAGATTTCCTCCGAACAGAATACGACAAAGCCATCGACAAGAACTCGATCAACGCCGGAAAGCAATTGTAAGTTTTTTTTTATATATATATATATATACAGGGTGTAACAGCGGTAACGCCGTGGTCTCTGATAGTCAAATGGTAAGAATTTTTGAAATTTTGTATAATAAGATATGTACAGGGTGTATCAAAGTTTATAGGGTTCTAGCCAAAATGAAAATTTGAAAATTCAGAATTAGATATAATCGGTTGCATTCTCTATACGTGTAATATTTTCAGGCTTCTAGCGCTTCCGGTTATACCGGAAGGCACCATCTACTTTGTTATTTGAAATTTCAAAATTTCGAAAAGTTAACGTGCCATAGTAGAGTAACACCACAATTGTGCTGTAGGCAGCTGTTCTCGGCGCCAAAACATACTCCAACATGTTGTTTAAGCATATTCTGGATCCTAGATTGACATACCAAAAATCAAGTGTTCTTTGATTTTTTGTATAAAAAATGTCTGTGCTAGAGTAGATTTTTTTTTTAGAAAAAAAAATAGAATAACTTCAGAACGGCCGAATCATATTACAAAGACTAAAAGTTTTTGTAAAGCTTAAAAATAGATAAATCCAAATATGCAAAAATATACAGGGTGTTAAATTTAAAATAACTAAGTAAAGAGAATGCAAGCGGTTATATTTAATTTTGAATTTTCACATTTTCATTTTGGCTATTTATTTAGAATATGCTTATTCTGGATCCTAGATTGACATACCAAAAATCAAGTGTTCTTTGATTTTTTGTATAAAAAATGTCTGTGCTAGAGTAGATTTTTTTTAGAAAAAAAAAATAGAATAACTTCAGAACGGCCGAATCATATTACAAAGACTAAAAGTTTTTGTAAAGCTTAAAAATAGGTAAATCCAAATATGCAAAAATATACAGGGTGTTAAATTTAAAATAACAAAGTAAAGAGAATGCAAGCGGTTATATTTAATTTTGAATTTTTAAATTTTCATTTTGGCTATTTATTTAGAATATGCTTATTCTGGATCCTAGATTGACATACCAAAAATCAAGTGTTCTTTGATTTTTTGTATAAAAAATGTCTGTGCTAGAGTAGATTTTTTTTTTAGAAAAAAAAATAGAATAACTTCAGAACGGCCGAATCATATTACAAAGACTAAAAGTTTTTGTAAAGCTTAAAAATAGGTAAATCCAAATATGCAAAAATATACAGGGTGTTAAATTTAAAATAACAAAGTAAAGAGAATGCAAGCGCTTATATTTCAAATTTTCATTTTGGCTATTTATTTTTTTTATTTATTTATTTAGCGTTTCATAAATAAACTGTACGAACTGGATTAGATCTACAATTTAAAAATAATATGCAATTTACAGGGTGTTCCAAAGCTTAGCAACACATCAAAAGTATATTTTTCTTAACGTAACACCCTGTATTTTATGGCATTTTTGAAGTGTGCGCAAAAAAAAAACTAGATTAATTTTATTTAAGATTGTAACGTGCTGTTTCATTTTAGTATTTCTTTTAATTTTTAGTAGAAATAGTAGTTTATTTTGGCGTAAATTTTCATCAATTTGTTTAATAATTGTGTGATGATGGATAAGTTTATGTTGTCAATAATTTTTGCCTATTTATGTTCGCTACGGCCACATTTATTCGTTGATTTGTTTTTCTTACGGTCGCGCGGTAGTTTCTATTCTCAGTATGCTCTACGTACACTTCAATCCCCACTGGCCCCGCGCAGCTACGTAAACCATGCATTTATTGCGTTCGTGGCAAATCCCAGCCTCCGCAGTTATAGATTGTAGCCGTCCTTCGGGAGTGGTGCGACATAGTTCACCGTTTCCCGAGCGATTGCAGATCGCAGCCCCCCTCGGGAGTGGCACGACGTGTTCTTCCGCCCCGCTTGTGCGGTTCTAGATCGTAGCCGGCCTTCAGGAGTTGCGCGACGTGATCTTCCGCCTCGCTCATACGGTTATAATTCGTAGCCGCCCCTTGGGCGTAGCGCACTGTAGCCCTTCTTCGCGATTACAGATCGTAGCCGTCCTTCGGGAGTGGTGCGCCATAGTTCACCGTTTTCCGAGCGATTGCAGATCGCAGCCGCCCCTCGGGAGTGACACGACATGATCTTCCGCCCCGCTTGTGCGGTTCTAGATCGTAGCCAGCCTTCGGGAGTTGCGCGACGTGATCTTCCGCCTCGCTCATACGGTTATAAATCGTAGCCGCGATTGCAGATCGTAGCCGTCCTTCGGGAGTGGTGCGCCATAGTTCACCGTTTTCCGAGCGATTGCAGATCGCGGCCGCCCCTCGGGAGTGGCACAACGTGATCTTCCGCCCCGCTCGTGGGGTTATAGATCGTAGCCGGCCCTCGTACGTGGCGCGACATAGCCTTATTTTTCAATTGATCTAATCCGCGTGCATATACCCTAAGTATACACTTCAAAAATTGTTAAAATTTGACAATTTACGACCTCACTGTATACATGTATATATTGTTCGTTGGAACTTTAATCGATCAAACTCTTTCCTAAACAGATTCGAGAAGATGATATCGGGCATGTACATGGGCGAACTGGTGCGGCTAGTCCTGGAGCGGTTCACGAAGGAGAGCCTGCTATTCGGCGGGAAAGGTTCCGACCTGCTGTTCACCAGAGGGCGCTTCTACACGAAATACGTCTCGGAAATCGAGTCGGATCAAGCGGGCGTCTACACCAACTGCAGGGAGATCTTGGAGGAGCTCGGTCTGAAACACGCCACCGAACAGGACTGCGTCAACGTGCGATACGTATGCGAGTGCGTGTCAAGGCGGGCCGCACATTTGGTGTCGGCCGCCCTCGTCACCCTATTGAATAAGATGGACCAGCCGCACGTAACTGTCGGCATCGACGGCTCGGTATATAGGTTTCACCCCCCACTTCCACAATTTGATGATGGAGAAGATAACGCAACTGATCAACCCGCACTTGAAGGTAAAAATCGTTTTTCTTTTTTTTTTAATGTACAGGGTGATCGATTTTTTTTTGTGGATACCGGCTCACAGTGGTTCAGAAGCTAATCGTGTTTTCTCACTACTTTTACATATATATAAATTCCTGTCAAGTCGTGAATCTTTATTTTATATATAGGGTGTTTCATTTGGGAGAGAATTCCTCTGTAAGTCAAAAGCAATAACAAACGCGAAAAAAGTTTTTTATATTTTTTACAGGATTATGATTTCTCTATAACGTAGAATTGTTGACATTATTTCGACATATTTTCTCTTCTGTGTTAAGTTTATCCTTATATTGTTTCTTTGTATTTCTTGGTTTTAGGGGAATTTTGTGTCGATTATTAAACAAAAATGAAAATTCTAATGGAAATTTAATGACGTTTTGCTTTCGTAAGCAAAAGGTTAATCTTATATTAAATAACGAAATTTTCATCCATTTTCAAAATGTTTATAATTATAATCCGATTAAATTAAATTATATGAATATTAGTATTATCTCAATTACTTGACGGATCACCTGTAATTGGTAATTCTAATAGCAAGGTGAGCAACATAGCAGTTCTGCAAGGTTCCGTTTTGGGACCAATCTTTTTTCCATCTTTTCATTAGCGGCCTGAGCGTGTTATTTCAGAATAACTTTCTGGTAATGTATGTCGATAATGTCACATTTTTTGATTCTGCTGAGAACTGTAATAACATTTTTAAACTTTTTGCTGATTGGTGTAATTCCGATTTTTTAAATTTAAATATATCATTAAATCATTTCTTCATTCAAGACTTATGTATAGAATGAATAAATAATTCGAATTCTTGGATCTTCTCGAGAGGATGTAATATTTCTTTCACAAAGAAGTATTCCAGTTTTTGAACAAGTGTGTTTTAATTTTTTGATTTTTCTTTTCTTTTTTTTTAAGAATAAACTAAATTTGTAAAGAAATTTCAATAAATGTTTAGCAAAAAAAAACTATCTGCGTCATTCTTCTGGTACAAGAATGCCTTTGAAAAAAAAAAGGTAAAATTAATAATAGCTTAATCCTCTACTATTTTAGTATTACGGGCCTTAACTGGTATCAGCAAACTTATTTGCGGTAAAATCTAACATTAAATAAAACTATCTATTTTGACGTCTAAAAAAATTGAAGAATGACCCACATAACGCTTCTAAAAGTAGGCGAGGGTGGAGCTTTATATTGCGCATAGATCGATCGAAATAGAGGTCCAAAATCGGTGCGAAAAATATTGCATTGAATGGACCATCAAGTTTAAACAGATTTAATCGTATGCTTTGTTGACGTATTAAACAAATAACTATCGTAAAAAATCATTAGAAATACTTAAGTATATATTAAACACTGTTTCTCTTACAGTTCGATTTGATGTTATCAGAAGACGGAAGTGGAAGAGGTGCGGCATTGGTGGCAGCCTGCGCTTCTATGAAGACGCGGTGAATACCGGCGGAGTGTTTTAAAAAAAAATAATAATTAAATAAATCAACTTGTACATATTTAATAATAAATATACCCCAGTTATTTTTATTATCAATAAAAATATTGGACTCGATTGAATTCCTTAACGCGCGCGGGCAGCTTAAAATCGATCGCTGCGCCCGAGGGGACACTAGTTTTTTTTTTTTTTTAATGTGAAAATCGAAACACCTTTAATTTTGTATAACACGCCATACCTTTTTTTTATTATTATTATTGGAAATAAATCGTTTATTTTCGAAGTAAAAGAGAATTTCTATTGTCGAGAGTGTAATAATTAAGCGGCTGTGTGAATTTGAAATTTAATTTTAATCACAAGGGCTTACACAAGCGTAATTGAATTGAATTTTATATATTGTAAAAAAAAAAATAGAATCGATGTTTTTGTATGATTGATTGTTAAATGTCGTATGTAATGAGCTACTTCCTTCCTCTAGTAGAAGATTATTATAATTTATATTATTTGTACATATTATATATATATAGATATATTCTTTTTTTTTTAGGTTCTAAATATTTGATAACTAGATGAAATATAGTTAGTACTGAAAAATTTAGTACTTATTTTTGTGCTGTTTTATATATTATTATGTAAAAAAAAAGTAAAATGTCATTATACTGCGGAATTAAGTTGATTTTAATTTATGGATCTCCTTTAACCTTTTTATCCAATCATTGTCAAGGTATGTATATATTAACATTTCTAAAGAATTTTTTTTTTCTATATTAAAACTGCTTGCATAATTTTACATTTTAAAGAAGTAAAAAGTATTATACTTACCTCAAAGAAAACGTAGTTAAAATGCTTCTAACGACTTGATTAAAATACATTTCCTAATAAATATATTTATTTGAGATTATCTTTTATTTATACAACCAAATGTCAGAATATATAAAATCGCTCCCTTCAAAAACTCGATTTAAAAGAGAACTTAAGAAATATCTACTGGCACATACATACTACACTGTGGAGGAATATTTTCGATAGCAATTTGACATATTAACATCATTAGTGTTCATTATATAGCTGCTTATTTTGTATTTTTATATTTGTTTATTTATGACTTCTACTACTGACAATGTCAATGTTTTCTTAGAAAACCACGACAATAAAGTATTATTATTATTATATTTAAAATATTTTTTGCATTTCCTTATATTTTATGTTTAGAGATTTTCTTTGTTCTGTTTTCAATAATTTACAATCATTTTCCCCCTTTTTTTAACAAACCACTGAGTTTTTAAAAATTTTAAAAACGTATTTCGGTGTATTAATTGAAATAAATAAAAAATGCTAAAAAGATTTTAAAATGTAAAAGAAAAACTCTATAAACAAATTTCCCTCAAGAAAAGCTTGATCACTGTTTATTAATTTTTTAATTCTAATTTTTTTCAGTAGGATTTTAAAACTGATTAAAAAAATATATATTTAGCAATTATTAAAATAAAAAAGCCATACATTTTTCAAGCAGTGCCTTCGGTGAAACTTAACTGAATGCTTAAACGTAAATAAAGTTTTGAACAGCAGTGTATATATTCAAATTAACGTATAACATAACCTCTCTACTTAGACAAACAAACATACTTGTCCGTATAAACAATTGCATATCTTTCTGTCAGTCGTAAAATTTAATTTGTCAATAATTATACCTTCCACTTTTTGTGACGTGATTATTAATCTATAAACTTTTAAAGATTTCAATATTTTATTGTTAGCATCAGTGGACAAAATTACAATTATAAATAACGTATTAATTTTAGACATTATAAACAATATTAATTGATTTAAGGACAAGATCAGTCCAAACTGTTATATACTGGGTAAAAAGTCATGTCTATATTGAACCAAATGAAGTAGTAGATCGTTTAGCTAAGAGGAGTGGTACTGAAGGCATCATGTATAAATCCGTATTGAGTATGGGAGAAATAATGTCTATTACAAAAGATCAAATATTACGGCGTAAATGGGATTCGTATTGGAAAGATATTTATTCTCAGCACATGACCCAATATGCATATATACAGGCTTCGACTAAGAACAATTCTTGGTATATTGAATCTAATATAACCCGGTTTTACTGCTCAAAAATTGCTAGACTTAAGTTTGGGCACGGACAATATCCTGCGCACCTAGCTCGAATTAAAATCATAGACTCACCTGCATGTAGTAATTGTGGTAATGAGAATGCAAATTTAAACCATATATTTTTTGGATGTCAAAATCATACAACTATAATTAATCAATTCATTCATCAGTTAGTTGAAGAACGTATCCCCTTACCATCCTGTATTATTACATTACTTTACATGAATAGGAAAAGTATTGATAATTTATTAATCTCAACCTTAATTAAAATGAATATTAGAATTTAAGGGGGTGGATGTGGCATATTCCCATCCTACTTACACCTATGTGGGTCCACCTATTATCCGTTGGCCGAGTTTTTGTGTGTCTTATTGTTAGTCATCTCGATAGGCCTCGAGATGTGAAATGTGTGTCCCTGTCTTTTCGTGATTAACTCCACATCTACATTTAGGTTAACTTTAGTCGTTTAACTGAGCGAATACTGAGTATCAGAGTACCTAACCTGTACATTAGAAATCTCTTAATAACAACCTACCTAGTATTACACTACAAAAGTTTTACATCTACAGTAATTTTAATTGTAGTCATTAAACTGTGGCGTATGGGCTTAGTTCCCGTAGACGTCAAAAAAAAAAAAGTATTGATATAAACTTGTAGTAAGTTCCGGATTGGTGGAATTATGATGTTCGGTAGCATTAGATATGTATGTAACACATATCCAGTCCGTTTTTCACATTTAAAGTACATAAAATCGACAAATTTTAGCGTTATACAAATTCAATTTGTGCAATGTCTTATTTTTATTTAAAATTTATATTTAAAATAATGTAATTAACTTATTTTCTGTTGAATAATTGTTATTAATATACACTTATATTTTTTGACGCTATATTTTTAAATTACCATGTTTTATGTTCACGTTCAATGTTACGTTTACGTTCAAAGTTACGTTTACGTTCAATGTTACGTTTACGTTCAATGTTCACGTTTGCGTTACGTTCGATTTATACTCGTTCGCAATTTTCTGGTTATTAAATAAGATCAATTTTTTTTAACAGTAAATTAAATCTTAGTTTGAGATGCAATTCGCTATTAAAATTTTTTGTTTGTAATAAAAGCTATTAACAAGTAAAAAAAAATAACACCTATAATTTAACTTTTGTTTTTAACAGATATCCACTTATAAAAAGCTTTTTATATATTTTTCTTTGTGTTGATATAGCCAACAACTTACATCTTTCTTTTTTTTTTAACAAAATACATGAGAGCATAATTTTCACTGAAAAAAAAAATACCATTACGATTCTAAATTCATTTTACACCGTATTTCCAAATATTAAGAGCAATCGTTATAATAAAAAAATAATTTATTCACTTATCATTTCCCATCTCCTTGAATGCAATTATTCCATAACACCTAGGCGATATGACAGGATCGAACAATTGCACCAAATAACTATTCCGACAACCGCATTCGTGCAAATACAGCAGCCTATCTATCAAAATTAACGATTCTATCACCGGAGCCAACATACACCTCAACAAATTGAACACGTACAATTCCTTCTCCCTCGGAATAAAAGAATCACAGAAATCGTTTAAATCGTCATCACTAAAGTTTTCGGAGTTTAAATTTAACCGCTTCAAAGCCCTTCTGGCGTATTGGGAAACTCTGTTACGGTCGTTTTGCATTTCCCCACCTGTCTCGAATCCTGGGTGGGAAAATATCGATTTAAAAACACTTCGAGAACGGCTCGGTAGAATATAGTTCGATTCGGTAGCTTCTTCTCGTATAAAATCCTGATCGGTCGATTGTGCAGATAACATTCTAGCAATCCTACCGAGGTGATAATGTCTTATTTGTTAGAAACGCACTCATTGGAAAGCCGAATTCCTCTTGCGAACTTTCAGATATTCCTTCGTTTAATAAATGATAGCAGCAACTGACATTGCATAAAGTTTTAATGTCGGGTATTATTGATGAAAATCCTCAAAGCTGCTGGTGATAAATTTCCACAAGTGTGCAACCCGACCACACCGATATGAGCAGGATTTTCCATAAATACAGTTTTGATCAGTTCTTTAAAGTCTGTAGTTTCAGTTACGAATTGCGTTACTTGCTTATACAACAAATTATTTGCATAATTTCTTTCCGTTTCACACAACATAGACTTATTTTCATTTACAATGCCTTTCCAAAACCTCCCTAATTTCTCAGCTCTTTTAATAGCGCCTTCCGTATTAACGACCGAAGCATCGATTCCCAGCACCGGTATTTTATAATGCAACGACAATAAAGAACTTAAATACCCTTTTCCATCACCGATATCCACTAAATGCGTTATATTTCCCATCGTTTTCAAGGAAGAAGCGATAGCACTCAACACTTCCACTTCGTGCGATTTCTTCGGCTTCATGAAAACTTTCAAACGTAATCCTTCTAAATTCCTACAACCCCACTTATTTAACTCTTTTTCTAATTCTGTTACCGTCAAGCATATCTCATTTTTATTTCGTAACGTAAATCGCTTGATTTTCTTCATGAAATCGTCTAAACAGGGCATATCTATTTTCGATTTGATCATCATAAAGAATAAAGTCGATTGCTTTATGACACCCAACATTTCTAATTTCATTTCTTAATGCCGGCGGTACAAAAGATTCATAAGCGTTTTTAGTGAAATAATCCACCATGTGTGAGTTCATTATAGGTGCATATTCTCCGATGATCTGTATGAGATCATCTATATATTTTCGCATTAAATTAATCGCACTCATTTAAAACGACAAATTACTCACTTCAGGATAAAATGCATCGATTTTCAACAGAGCGCATATCTTTTTAAACAAAGCCCTGATCTTATCACCTTCCGTGAAAATATCTACATCCTCGCTGTTACTCTTCGGAAAATCATTTATCAATCTGATAAGTTTATTTAAATTATCTTTAATTTTGCTTGAATTATTTCGTTTCGTATCGTTCAAGAAGTGCTCAGCTATCGCTAGGTAATAGCCTAATTCGGCACCAAATTCCGCTCCTCGGTGATAACCTAAATGATACCCCTCGATGTTATCTTCCGTTAAGCCTTTTCTGTATCCCTCCGTGTAACTTTCTTTATAAATTTTATCTTCCCCAAGTAAAATATCATCAAACACTTCATTGATGTCCTTATCTTTTCTTGTTTCTGCAATATAGATCGTCTGTTTGTAGTTTTTTTTTTTTTTTTTTAAAATCGTGTGTTATAATAGATTATTGCGATTAATCTTACCCTGAAGGATAAAAATAATCTAAAAGAAAATGTATGGTAGATATTGATTAAAAATACCTGATTTGTTTGCTTCGTCCATATTTATTCATGTATATAATCAAAAACGAGGGATAAAATCAATTCAAACACGAATTTCACAAAGTGAGGTTAGAAGAAATTGACAGCTTGACAATTGCCACCAACTTTGTCATATTAGGTTTGTTTGTTTGTCTGATCTAAGCAGATCGGAGGAATTTCACGCGTTTGTTTGTATTTTAGAGCATGATTTGTGCGTGTTTGTTTGTTTAGAGCAAGCAAATGCAGATCACAAAGAGGTTGCTTTCTGCTCGCGGTCCGGCGTCCGAGCAATTACGAGCAATTTGTGCAACATAACCTAATCGCACTAACACCGTGTTGTTAAACTGTCGTTTGTAAATGTGATCCGATTTATACCTGCATCAAATGATTGCACGATATGGATATATCATTAATGATACCAATGTGATTGATGTAAAGAACGATCATTTATATTTTAAAAACTTCACTTGATAGGTACTAAATACTAGTATATGATGCATTTTTATTGTAGTCTAGATTCATTAGTTTGAAAAAATTACTTTTACTTTCCTATTTATTAATAGCTGGACAATCTGAGACTATAGTAAATAAAATTAAGTTATATTTGCATCGAGCGCGTTTGTTGTACCACCTTTAAATCCAACTCTGAAACGCTCTCAAGTTACTCTGATGACGTCAGTACATATGCTCCAAGCACACAGAACCACAAAGCTAATTGCCACCAACTTAGGTTGTTCGTTGTGTTACCCAATTTACCTGGTGCATATTGTCTCTTTCTCAGTGCATAAGGTAAATCTTTTTCCTGTTTAGTAGGAGTCAGTGTGAAAGTGTAGCACCAGCGAACAAACCTCTTGTCAAATTGTTAAAAACAAATTGGAAGTTCCTGTATGAAGTTATATAACACGAATTCGAATAACAAATTGCAACATTTTATTTAAAATTAATCATTAGATATTTTTGAATGAAAGCGAACGTATTTCACTTGTGTTTTATTTCTATTTTGATATCAAGCGGCAATTTATTATCGTTGTTTAGCATTGATATATTTCGTTAATTTATGCGTATAAATACATAATAAATACGCATGTAGATATTAACACATCGCTACGCTAAAAATAGCCGTCTATCAGTATTTACATTTTATAAATAGAGCAGACAAAAATGGCAAGAAAGAGACCATTGAGAAATGTTAATTGATTATTGCAAACATGCGGCCGGTTTAAACCGGTATTTATTTAAATATGATGATACGTTCTTATCGTGTTTCGTTAATCAAAATACTTTGTATCATCAGCCGTCTTGCAAATCCTTACATTCTTAGAAATTCACAAAAAAAAAAAAAATATATTTACAGCTGAATTTTATGATATTTTAATTTAATCCAGCTACAGGTATTATAGATTACGATATAAATATAAAGATAAAAAAAAACAAATATTATCCACGATTTACAAACAAATTTGACATATTTCAATTTGTAACTTTTATAATTATTCGTTTTTCTTAGTATGTAATAATGTTTTAATATCCGTAATAACAAAGAAAAATAATAACTAAATTTAAATTTCCGGCCATTATTTTTAGTGAATTGAATGTAAAGCTATTAAAATATTTAATAGCTTTACATTTAATTTTATGTTTCAACGAAAAAAAAAATGTTCAAACAATAATGTTGCCTGAAATTTACATTTATTTGCTAGAAGTTTTTATTCATAGTACAATCGCAAGAATGTTGCCAAATATTTTGAATTTTATTTGTGTGGTTATGTAAAATGTCAAGTATCTTTTATAAAATATCACCTGAAAATGGTCAATCATGATAAAAGAATTTTTATAAAAGACATCTTTTACTAATTCATTACATATACTATATCTTTTATCAAAACTAACGGAGTGTATAAAATATGTTGCTAACATAGTTTAAAACACGATGCATGATGACTTACACCAATTCCCATAAGTAGCGGCATCCGCTTGTTACCTGGGAACATGAGAATTACTTTCTTGACATATTAAAATAATAATAACGGCAGGTTCTACGGTTGAAGACAGCCTGGTTTATGTCAAAACCAAATAGTATAAAATTATGTAAGCAAATAATTATGTAACGTAAATAATCAATAACTGAAACGCAACTTTAAAAAATTATTATATAGAGCTTTGTTCGTTTGTCATTAATGGAGTGGCTTTAGAGTACTCTGAAATTGAAGTCACGTGATTACGGTGGTAAATTTGAACGGCACAGAACTACAATCAATAGATACAAAAGAACATGCATTTCATGATTTAATGTTGTAATTCAGTATTTGTACGTATCCTAACCTCAAGCCGACCGAATGTTTTATGTTTGTAAGTTGTTTATATCTTGAACAATATGGTAGTAGTACACGTCTTCCCCTATTATGTGGCTATACTAATAATGCCCGAAGTAAATCTTAAAAATATTACAATCATATGTTCACAATTTAACATAACCATAGCCATAACCTATATTACCCTCAAACTGCCCAAACTTGCTCTTCCTCTAGAGCAAGTGCAGGATTGGACTATTCAGAACAGTTCAAAATTGCACTAGATTTACAAACGAACATCAGTAACTGGAATCCCCGATTCGTCTGGCACAAACGAACACGTAATTTTGTGTTCTGAACTACACCAAGTGACTAACGAACAAAGCTTAGGTTTATTTCAGCACTTGTCAATATGACATTTATTCAAATTTAAATTGACGAAAGTCCGGAAGTGGCGCCAGTGGTGCAACTTATGACAGGCCGTTGTATAAAGCAAACTGTCAAAGTCTGAATCAAGCAGATCGTAATTTGAAATGTGTCTGAAACTAAAATAGTTATGAATAGAGATGCTGTTTATTTTTATAATAATATTAATTCTGATCGTACATCCCAGGTACATCCCAACATTTTAGTGAATTTACAAAGAAAAGCCGTTGAGTGAGTTTATTTTTTTGTTACTTATCTGTACCTAACCAAATACCAGTACATAATATGCTTTTACTGCAAAAATTACGTGCCAGTTTCCAACAGGCACGATTTTACACGCGCCACATCAAAACAAAGATATAAATCTTAGAAAAGTGATACCGTTTGACGTTTGGTTTAGATCGATAATCTTGAAAGCCTTGATGTGCCGGTAAACGAATCAAAAGATAACCTATATTTATATGGAAATTATTTCGTTTATTATCTTGATAGTACGAGAAATGTATTCGCCTGTATGTATTTGCATAAGTATGTACTGTCAATTTAACGTGAACAAGCGATACAGTGTTGCATCTCTTTCTAACCTAAAAATATTTTTGTTCCAATTATGGCAAGCTAAAAATAACCGAGGCAAGCACTAAAAATGTTAGCGCCATGAAGCGCGTGACTACAACAACAGAAAAAGAAAAAAAACAATTCGCAAGACCCCTTTCTCAACTCAAGAACCCGCTTAAATCTTATTTTTATGGTATATATCGGCGGCATCCACCAGCATCCCGTATTTTTCCATTCATAAAATCATAAATAGCGCTGAGCTGAAATGAAATCAATGACCTCTGCTACTCGAACGCAAGATTTATTGGGCGCGGGAGATAAGAAAAGGATTCGCAAACCGGTATATAAACATTGAGTCGTACCCGTCTTGAAATTAATAACTGTTCTGTACACTTCTCCTTGTTCATCTGCCGTATAGCGTTTTCGTATCCGCGTGAGATAAAGCAAGAATGGCCACAGAAATCGTCACACAAACGAATGGAACCGCGGCCGATACTGCGGGAGTTACCCTGAATGGTCGCTGTATCCATTTGAAGATACCTTTGAAAAGTAGCGAAGAGGTTATACGGAGAGAGAGGAAATACGGGGCTCATAATTATGGTCCGATACCTGTGGCTTTGACAAGGGGAAAAGGTATTTATTTATGTATCTGGGATAGATTGAATCTTGCGTTGTTTCTTGAGGGTTAATCGTTAAAGACAATTTCTAAGTTATTGTGTTTAGAATTGGGGGTAATTTAGGGAAAAAATCAAAAAATCAATCAATTTCAATTTGTTTGTTTTCGTAATATGCAAAGCAATTGATGAGAATTAATTGAAAATACGACTTTAGTAAATTAAATTTGAAAAATATGGTTTACATTTTATTTTTAAAAAGATTCTTTATTACTCAGTGAACCAAATTCAAATTTCCCGCAATTATTTTTAGTAACTTCAACATTAAAGCATGAAATTACCTACGATTTTGTATTAGATTAATAGTTATTTGAATATCTTTAAGTTGAAGTTACTAAATATAATTGCGGGAAATTTGAATTTGGTTGATTGGGATGTAGTTTAAATAAATGTCTCAAAAGTTTTGTTTTAACACTTTGTTGTGTAAATTGATGTTTGCATTAATACATTATATTATTATTATTAGTATTATTATGTCCTCCTAAGCAATGATATTAACTAAGGAAGAAGAATGGTAAATAGATACATTTTAAACTCTAATTAACACATTTATTTTTTTTTAAATAAAATGTGAAACTGTAGTTCAGAATGTTCAGATGAAACGCCTAAAAATGTGAAGAATACAATAATTTGAAGAAACAAGAAGAAGGAGTGAAAAAGGCATCTGTTTCTGAAAATAAGGAGCGAAATTCTAAAAAAAAATTGCCATTATATTTTTTATTATATTCATCATCATGCTATTCAGCACTTTTTTATATTTTAACTTTTATGAATACATATCTATAATAAAAATTATCTGCAGCATAGTTTTCGCAAGAAAAAGATCTTTTTAAAAAAATTAAACGAATATTTTATTTTGTCGAAATTATTATGACATTTTTATTCTGCTTATAATTTGTAAAAATCTTATAAGAAATTGCCGTCAAATACTTTTCGAGTACGGTTTTTGACTAATTTTTTTGGACGAAAATAAATAATAATGTTAAATATTTGAAAAAAAAATAAAAATTATACAGGAGTTACAAGTAATACAAAATTTACATTTTTTTTTAACGTAGCAGGCCGTGACATTATATTTAGGTTCATTTTTTAATTCTAAATAACTAATTTTAATAACATTTTGCTGTATTTTTCTAAATAAGGATACTTTACTCTTAAACGATTTTCATATTTCTTGGTCTGCCCTGTAAGCTAATTGATTTTAAGACAGTCTAAGTGTGTCCAGTTTAGATGTCAAGTATGCACCAACGTTTGGCAGTATGTATTTAATTAACAATGCGCAACTACCCTAATAGCCAAATTGAAATTCCCCGACAAAATTTTTAGTGATTTCAACTTAAAGGCATTAAAATAACTATTGATGTAATACAAAATGGTGGGTAAGTTTATGCTTCAAAGTTGAAGTTACTAAGAATAATTGCGGGAAATTTAAATTTGGCTATTAGGGTAATAAAGAAAATTCCCATTTATTGTACACTCGATGGACCACACTGTATAATACCAATTTTTTATTGTTTAAAATTCTTTCGTGATGTCTAGAAGGTGACTCAATTAATCATCTAACATTGCGATGTGTTATTTAGATAGAAAAATAAAACCATTTCGTTTTGTGATCACGAAAATTATTATAATTTATTACAATCTGAGTTCTAATGGTAACAAGTGTCAATTGAAGTTAATTACTGTAATGCACAACAATTTCCAGCGTTATTAATAATTCTTGCATTGTTAATAGTTTCATTCTTACTGCACAACTAGTTTTAACACATAGAATTATATCAATTAAAAAGTGCTTATTATAATGTTTTTTCTTAAATTAGCAAATCTGTTTTGTTTTCTTCATAATTTCAGGTTATTTACGGTAATGTCCCTATAAAATACATATTTGGAATCATGACAGAATGTTATTTGCTTAAATTGCTTAATACAAGAATAAATTTTAAATTTCCGCGCTATTTTTAGTAACTTCAACATTAAAGCATGAAGATAGCTACAATTGTGTATTATAAAGTAAAATTCTACGAATATAAATCACTAGCCGAAAAATTTGCGGCACTTTTGTCGCATAACATCTATGGGATTAACTTTCGGAATGATTATCGGCGTATATACTTCTCCTTTGTTGCTTATATTAGCCATCGATTATTGACGGGTGTTTTGATGGTATAATTTACAAATACAAATACAAAGTACTTAAAATGTGTTCTTGTATAATTATTTGAAATAAATTGCTGAAGCCATTACTTCGATTACAAAGACTGTGTAACGTTTAGTTTTATAAGAATTTTTTCAATGTGGACGTATAAAATAATTTATCACACATAAATCCCACTGGCAATTATTTATATTAACAAAGTCTAAAAAATCATACCCCTTGGAAAAAATTGCTACCTTTAAAAAAAAATATTCTTTCTATTGCTTTTTCTCATGGCACAAATCATTATCACATGTTAATTAATTCTTTTATATTTGATAATAATACTCTGTAACTCACTAATACTGCTTTATTTGAACATATGATTCGTAGTTCGCCTCTATTTTCGCCATTTACCCTCTTGTTTATACTAAAGTATTTACGTAACTATAATATTTACGTCTGGAATAGATGCGAGGATAGACCAGATGACATCATTGCATACCCCCTTGGCAAAATTTCAATTTCCCACAATTATTTTTGGTAACTTCAACAGAAAGACATCAAAATAACTAGTAATTAATACAAAACCATTGGTAATTTCGTGTTTCAATGTTGAAGTTACTAAGAATAATTGTGGGAAATTTAAATTTTGCCAAGGGGGTACATACATACAGGTGGGTTTAAGACAACTCGTGTGAACGCAGATATACTATACCGGTATGGAATGGTATCATTGAATGCGATTTCCTATAATATTACTGCTAGCACGTTGCCAAAGCGTACCGCCGATAGTTTGTACTCCCCAATCCCCTTCGCGCGCGTTGGTTCACAATGCTCGGCAACTACGGTGGGTTTTTATGCATACGTTTATTCCCCGATTATAAATGTTCACTGGCCGAATGTGTATGCTATTATCATATTATTAAATACTGTATTTACTTATTTACTGCTACTTACTAATAGTAATATTGAAAATATTAACAAAAAAAAAGATCATGATACATGAAATTGTTTCGGTAAATCTATTATTACAAACAGTTTTTTTTTAATTATAATTTTGTTTGTGTTGTTTGTTCTCTCATAATATTTTTAGATAGAACAAGAAACGTCGTCCGAATAAAACATGTATCTTAACATTTTCTGATAAGATCAATATTAAACGTAATATTTAAGAAAGAATGCCAAGTGGACAACTATGTACATATATATATTATGATAAGTTAAACTAAAAACCTAAGGTTAATTATTGGGGTACTTACGCTACTTTTTCCGACAACCCTCGTATTCGCTTTTTGGATATAGTGTACAGAAACCTGTAATTACAGTAATCTGTAACATAGACACCCACACACATGACACATACATTGACAGATAAGACACTTTTGCTAAATTTTGCAAAAACGTCATATTGTAAAATATGTCATATTTTACAGCAATCGCTTCCTAAGTCACATAAACCACAATATTTATACGAGGGCTATCGAAAAAGTAACGTATGTACTCCAATAATTAATCTTGGATAAGTTGGTAAAAATTTTGAAAATCGTAAAACTGTTTGCATTGCTATAAAAGTAACAGAAATATCTTCCAAATGAGCTTCTAAATGAAATTACTTCCCATTTAAAATTTTAAAGATAGCTACGCCCTCTATTTTACATCAGAACCCATGTGGGTATCTCTATCGGCAAAAAATTACAAATTACATCTAATTTCACTTTGTTTTTGTTTCATTGCTCTATCTCATACCATTCGAAAGTTATCGGAAGGGGGGGGGGGGGGGGAGAGGACAATTTACGACCTCACTGTACACTGTATAAGCTATTCTGCAAATATGTCTCGTGTATAGGCAACTTATTAATCATTACCTGCAACTGGTTGTATTATGCCATCTATCGTAATAGTGACGTTACTTTTTCGCACGTATTTTTGCTATTAAACTCTAGGGACCAGCACTTTCTGGTGTCACGTTTAACAACCTCTCCCCACCACAAATAGCCCAGCCTTAATATTTTACTGTTGTTGCGAAAAATTTGAATCTGTCATTTAACTTTTAACCCTATTTGATTAGGAATATATGTTTGGGATGTGGAGGGTAAACGATATTACGACTTCTTGAGCGCATATTCTGCTGTGAACCAAGGACATTGCCACCCGAAGATCATCGAAGCCGTGAAGAAGCAAATCGAAGTTTTAACCCTAACCTCTAGAGCCTTTTACACCGACACCTTGGGCGAATATGCCGAATTCATCACGAAACTTTTTGGTTACGATAAGGTGTTACCGATTAACAGTGGAGTGGAATCTGGAGAGACCGCTTGCAAGATGGCGCGAAAATGGGGCTACTTGAAGAAGAACATACCGGATAACCAGGCGAAGATCGTTTTCGCCGAAGGCAATTACTGGGGTCGAACGATGTCGGCTATATCTTCGTCCACCGATCCCACCTGCAGAGATAGATACGGCCCGTTCATGCCTGGGTTTATAGTCATACCGTACGACGATCCAGAAGCTTTGGAGGTTAGAAAAAAGATGGAGGATTTTTAACACCTGGTGAATATTTTGGATTTTAGGAAGTATTGAAGAATGATCCGAATATTTGCGCCTTTATGGTCGAGCCCATTCAAGGGGAAGCTGGAATAATCGTTCCCAAACCGGGATATTTGAAGAAGGTGCGGGAATTGTGCACCAAATACAACGTGTTATGGATAGACGATGAGGTGCAAACTGGATTAGGTCGTACTGGCAAATTGCTGGCGGTTGATCATGAGAATGTCAGGCCGGACATCGTGTGCCTTGGTAAAGCTTTATCCGGAGGATTTATGGCTGTAAGTTTGTTTAATTAATTTTGGAATTTATTTTGTCAGGTCACAGAATGACGGGTAACAGTTCCATATATATCCGCAGCATGTATTTTACATTTTTGTGTGTTCTCATCCATAAGTTAAAACTGAACGATATATTGTATTGAAAATCTTTATTTTTGTTTGCTTAGAAATTTCTGTTTTGTTAATAAGTATTTGCAGTCCTTACCACCACCCCTGATGACTGCTAAATAAAGACAAAAACAATATGAATTATACCATTCTATTACAAAATTAGCGCAAAAAGTGCTATTTTTAGGTTATGTCTGACGAGCTTTTGACATTTCTGACGATTGGTATTAGCGCCAAATTCAAAGCATACTCAGTATATTTAGAAATGCTTTTCTGAACTAATGAAAATAGCATTTTTTACATTAGCCATTTTGAACTCGACGAAACATCAAGTTCCCGTTAATGTACATATAATGCTATGATATCTAAGGTATGGAATCTATTTTAAAGGCATTCACAACAAGGTTCTAGACTAAAGGAACAAGTCATTCAAAAGTGAGGCGTGTACTCAGTTGCCTACTCTACAGGCGAATTATGAATTTGTTAAAGATAGTTATTTAAAATGAATAATATTAGCATTAGGTGCTAAATATTGCTTTATTATAATGTAAACTTTATTTTATATGTTAATTCAAACTGACCTGGTATCTTTTTATGTATGTTATATTTTTGCTCGGAGAGATTTTTCAGTCTCCGGGGTGTTTTTATTTCAACGTTTGGCGTATTCCCCTCAAACTATAGAAAATAACGGTATTTTAATGACGGTTAGCTTTATCTTTCAAAATTCAGGTTGGTCGACCTGTGTGATAACAATCGAAGGCTGTTGACCGTTGAATATGATTTGAATTCTCATTCTGTTGGTGGCTACCAGACACGACGGTTGTCTTAATCTTCCTATAACGTTTTTGCCACAACTGTAAAAAAATTTATCAAAGTTCCAAGAAGTTTTACCTAAAAAAAAAGTATCGATACAAATCCTGTTTATTAAATCCATATCGAATACCTGAATTTGCCAAGAAAATATCCTATAAATATCCTACGAAGACTTCCCGACCAGATAGCCTTTTCCATGCCATTGACCGAGACCGGGGGCCCATCTAACTGAACCACCATTTCCAGCACCAGAGTTTGTCAGCGTCGTGTCCTTTCCAAGTTAGTATTTTCAACTTAGAATCACCTCACCTAAAACAGAACGGAATTAATTCAGTTCCCTTTCAATTTTAATCAGAAACTTATATTTTTGTGTAATTTATTTCACCATACGATAATTTGGGGTTGGTTTATAAGAACCGCCATTTAGTTTAGTATTTTAGTAATTTTTTATATGTAAGGGTTGTATAAAAATATCACCGAATTTTGATATTTGATAAAATAGCTATCTTTAACAAATAACGTTAATAATAGATAATCGTTTGCTATAAAAATTTAGTATTTGCCGTTTACGGATAGATGGCGCCGTTATTTATTTGATATTTAAATTATTATATGACGTTTCGATAACCTCATTTTAGTCTTTAAAAATGCCAGGAGAGTTTGAAGACGTGTTTTTGTATTAAAGATTGTCTTATATAGTATTTTCTGATTCCATTTTACGTACCTTGTGATCATTAGAGTCTCAATTGATAAGGAAACATAGCATTTGGGTAAATAAATAAAGATTTAAGCTTGTTTTGGTTTGAAACGTTTCTTTTATTTGTACAGTAAGTGTTTCACATCGATTTTCGATATTTACTTATGTCAAAATTTAATAAACCGAGAAAGGGCTTTGAGGGTGCGCCCGTTAGGTGAGAAAATGCCTATTCGTTAATAAGCGTCCGGAGTACGATTCTGACAGACGATCTGGTCCCTTTTGAAGCGTCCCGTGCCACCTAGCAGGTAGGAAGTCACTTTCCACAGTTTTCTTTCACTTCCTTAGAGAGGTCGCTGGGTGTTTTGAAACCACTATTTTAATTTAATTGCTTTTATTGAAAAAAAAAGAAAAAAAAATATAAAATCGTAAACGGACAAGCTAGATAAAAATAATATAAATTTGAATATAATATTAAATTAGTATTGGACTATAAAAAAACAAAATTTAGAAATCCCGGGCATTGTGTTCTGAAAAACAGAGCAATAAATCGCTAAATCTGTGGTGTATACACGAAACTACAGCCGAATGACGTATCCCGACGTCTATTAAACGTCATTTTGTTAACTGGATCTTTTTTAAAAGGTTTCTGCCGTGCTGGCTGACGATGAAGTAATATTGAGCATAAAACCAGGAGAACACGGTTCAACTTACGGAGGAAATCCGTTAGCTTGCAAAGTCGCGATTGCCGCACTCAACGTCATAATCGAAGAAAGATTGACAGAAAACGCTGCCAAATTGGGGAAAATTTTGGAGAAGGAACTGTCCAAGCTTCCCAAGCAACTCGTAAAGGAAGTCAGAGGAAAAGGATTACTATGGGCTATAGTCCTTAAAGGCGGTAAATATTTATTTCTTTTCTACATTCACCGCATATTTCGACTTATAAATCCACATTTCCAGATCTAGACTTCAAAGCCTACGACGTCTGCTTGCGTTTGAGGGACAACGGACTACTGGCAAAGCATACTCATAACGATATCATCCGTTTGGCACCGCCTCTCGTCATGAACGAGACACAGCTGAAGGAGTGCACCAAGATCATTATAGACACGATGAATTCCTTCAAGAAGTGATCGGCTTCTCGGAGGAAACAGAAGACAAAAGCAAGCAAGCGAGCTGCTGGTCGCCATTCGTGACTAAAATTGGTCTTCAATCGATGCATTACCAGAGGATTTCCTTGGATTATCTCTAAATATATCTTAACCTGCTTACGGAATTAAACTTAAGAGGCATATAGTGTATATGACTATTGGGAAAAAGCTTATCATAATATATATGTATGTATATGGGAAATATATGAAATAAAATAAAGAGCATTTTAAAAAATACCGTTTTTTTTTAAATCGACTCCAATCTTCGAAATTTACAGAATTATTATGGGAATATGTGTGTTTCAAGAAAGATTGATACCCGAATAAATTAAAATTGTTTGTTTATTAATTTAACCATTATTATTAGAAAATTAATACCTCTATACAGGACAAATCAATAGTTAATAATTAATATTTAAATAAAAGCAATGTAACCAAAATAAAATAGCAAAAACTTACATATAGTAGCACCAGCAAATTTTTACAATTTTATATTTGAGTAGAGATATCTAAAATAACACCTCTAACTATTTTATTTTTCAATTTTGGAGATAAACTTTTCACACATAACCTCGAAATGGCATTTTTCGAATACTGTTTTTAGTATTTTCTTTCCATTTGCTCAAAAAATGAATAGCTATTTTACACTCAGAAGCACACGCTCTTTCCGTTAATATGCATATAAATCGCCAAATCAGTGGTCCTCTTATGGAACTGTAGCTATTTCGGAAATTATTAATTTTAAATTAAGATTGAAGTTTTTATATTTGTACTTGTAAATTCGAAAATAACTTTGACAGTTGATTGAGGTTATACTTATACACTCATAGACAGTGTTGCCAACTTGGTGAATTTTCCACTAAATCTGGTGTATTAAAAGCGCGTCTGGTGTACACAAATCATATTCTAGTGGCTAGCGAAAAGTTTAGTCGGTTTTCTTTAATTTTAGTAATAAATCTAGTGAATTTAATG
This sequence comes from Protaetia brevitarsis, assembly GCA_004143645.1. Taxonomy (NCBI): domain Eukaryota; kingdom Metazoa; phylum Arthropoda; class Insecta; order Coleoptera; family Scarabaeidae; genus Protaetia; species Protaetia brevitarsis. The sequence continues at coordinate 105,601 of RXPK01001100.1, read as the reverse complement.
AACATGAAGACTAAATTACATGAAAATAGAAAAAAAAAAAAACAAGTAGCGTTACTCTCGGCAAGATAAATTTCAGTTGCTATTTTATTTTTTACCGTATAATGCATGATATGTAAGTCTACTATTTCTATTCTATGATATGGACTCTAGATAAGTCTTTTGTAATTTAGCTTTTAGCCTTCTTCTCGAATGTTAGAGTGTATTTTCGTTTATACAGGATGATTTTAATTCTAACATACACTTATATTTTTAAAATTTCGCGCATTATATACAAAACAAAATGCTAAAAGGTCATCAAAAACTCTCTAAAAATCTACTTATAAAAATGCGAGTGACGCTAGTTCGTTTTCCAATACATTGATAACATATGTACATATTTATGTAAATAAATAAATAAAAATACAAAATAAAATAAAAAAATAAGGATATATATTATGATTTTATAAAACACGAACAGTTGTATAGTTGTATATTATTGTAAATTATTAATATTTAACGACTACCTAATAAGTGTTGTATTAAATTCTTATATAATAGACAAAATAAAATGTACTTTGTGCACCTAATAGGTTTTTAAAAGTAACAATTATAACAAAAAATTAAAGAAAAGGGGATTTATAGTAAAAAAAGACTATTAATTATATAAACATATAAAATATTTTTTTTTGCTTTCTTAAAATACTTTATAAAGCAATTTTATTGCACGCAATACTAAAAATTGCGAACTGTAAAGCGGCCTTTAGGATTATTATAAGGGAAATTACAGACAATGCAGCCAGATTTAAAACTTCAACTACCATCTATTAGATGGCACTAGTATACTAGTATAATTATTTTTTGATTTTGTACAAAATTTATTTACACTTTCTTTCATAATTTTTATGTTAATTTTTTTATATTTTAAAAAGTCTAGGTTATATTATACCATTCCAGTAAATTTAGTAATGGTGTTTGATGGTAATCAACCACTAATTGTTTTGTCTCACCCTCCTGTAAAAGTTTTATTTTTGTTATTCTCAAAATAGGATCGGTTCTCATCAACAAATTACATACAAATTAAAATTATACAACATTTAGATTTCATGTTTTCATAATACGTGAGAGTAACATCAGTTCAAAAATTGAACATATCACAACTGTTGTTGCCAATAAAAAACTAGCATATTTGCCGATTGGATCCTGTCTTCTGTCAGTTGATTTGTCAAAATTTGTTTGGCATAATCTGTGCAGAGTGTTAAATTAAATCAGACTTAAATATTATATTAAAATTCAGATTTATTATCAGCTGTGATTTGATGGTTTCTTGCTTTCTTGGTTATGTTGTATTCATGTCATGTTAGTGTTAGTGTTAATAGTGTTACGTCGTTTGTGAAATGTGCATTGTATGATTATTTGATGTGAGGTTTATATTTAACATGTAATGTAACATCCAAAAGGTCACATCAGTTTTGTATAGTTCAGTATTAAATAGTTTAAATGGTTCTATAAAAAACAGTGTTTTATTAGCACCTCTCATCCACGTATTAAATAGTTTTTCTTTTAAAATGCTCAGGTAAGTTTAATGAAATGAAATTACTGCTTATAGATTTTATTGAAACGCATATCATTTTACACTGGCCAATTGATAACGATAATCAGAATTTACCACAATTTCTTGACGACATGAAAATTAAATATTTTCGAAGAATTCCATATAATTCTAAGAAACTTCCATTTCAGTTTTAAAGCAGTCTGCAATTGCCTAAAACTGTTAAATTAATCTTAATTTGTATCATCATATCAAACTTGATACATTAAATTCGCGAAATAATCGTGTCAGATTAACATTTAAAAAAAAAAGAATATTTTTTAATGAAATTATTATTTTTCATACCTAAAAAAACCCTGTACTCTCGCACCGATTTCAAACTCTTCTTTTAAATAAAATATAAAATAACGAGAAAAGAAATGGTTCTGACAACATTTATTTTCTACACTAATTTTTAAAAAAAAAATGAAACTGTTCATTAATTTTATTAGTCGCATGCAGAAATATAAGTTTGTCAAAAGTTGAAATGTCGTTGGTCCTTTCAAAAGCATATTACACTGTGGGGTGCCGAAATTTATTCGGAGAAAACATTATATACAAGCTGTCCTCTTCGTTTGTTGTACCCAAACGGTAAAACGAACATAGTCTATTAATTTTTAACACTGCTGTACCTTCATGCTTACCACTCAATTAGCAAAAATTTAATACCATTAATCTACTATACTTAAAGGTAATATAGCGTCAGGATTCCTACGTAGCTATTTGCTGATTGATGATAAATTAACAAAACAAAGACTTGGCGTTTTACAATATGCGCAATGGTGCAGTAAATTAATGGTCATTGGGTTTGACAATAAAACTACGATAAGCCATTTCCTTTCTATTTATACGTATTTGTACTTTGATAGACATTTTATCAGAACTATTATAAGCGTAGCTACACAAAAATCAATGCACCAAATCATTTGAGTGTTAGAACAAAATTCAAGTGTATATTTTTTTATTATGTACAGTGACGTGGAAAAATCTAATATAGTGCTAAAAGAAAACCTACACGCAGCGCAAAGTTTCGATCGCTTACAGGATGTGGTATTATGCAGAGGTGAAGGTAGATTTTAGATGAAATAAAATCGTTTAAGAGGCGGCGTTTATATACGATTTTTTAAGGGATATATCTGTGGGATACGGATGGGAGAAGGTACACAGATTTCATAAGCGCTTCCTCGTGTTTGAACCAAGGACATTGCCACCCAAAAATCTTAAAGGAACTAACTTCACAGGCCGGGACTTTAACTGTAACTGCGAACTCTTTCCACAATCCATGGTTAGCTGAATATGCCGAATATATAACCAGGCTTTTCGGTTATGAGAAGGTACTGCCGTTAAACTCAGGCTGTGAGGCTGGAGATGCTGCGTGCAAATTGGCCAGGAAGTGGGGTTATCTTCGGAAGAAGATCCCTGATAATGAAGCGAAAATTGTCTTCGCCGAAGGCTACTATATGGGGCGGACCATGACGGGGATTTCGGCGTCCACAAACACGAGATGTCGGCAACATTATGGCCCATTTATGCCGGGGTTTCTCACAGTGCGTTTCGATGATTTAGAAGCATTAGAGGTAATAACGGTTTTCCCATATATAGAACCAATTAGAAGAATCCCTAGTAGCAAAATTTAAAATTCCCGCAATTATTTTTAGTAACTTCATCATAAAACATGAAATTACCAGTAATTTTGTATTAGATTACTACCCACTTGGCAAAATAACATGATTATAACATGTTATCTTGTAACGCGAAATGTTACAAAAATATATACAATGTACCACATGCAGTAACATTTCTACGACTGTTTAATGTCCGGCAAAGCGATGTTACGAAACAATATTTCCCAGTAATGTTAATACGAGGTCTTCGAGTAACATTACTTTAACATGACGATTAATGTTGAAGTATAGCTCTTCCGTAACATTTCTCATATGTTAAAGAGAAATATTGACACAGTGTGGCAATTAAATGATTCTATAAATATATCCACACTAATGTTTCTATTAGGATCTTTTATTTACTCCAAAAGTTCTTGCTGCATTATACAAGAAACATGATGTTGAGGTTTATCGAGAGGTTATATTAATTAATATAAAACGGAATCTCAATCAATCTTATTGAAATTGAATGTTAATATTATAATTTCATGTTACCCTCGATAGATCGGGCCTCTTCTCTGTTTATACGAATTTATCTTCACTTAATAAAATTACAATATTAACATTAAACATCAATGCCAGAAAAATATAATGGATAAGACATTTTTATAATATACCATTATAAGTCTTTTTTTGTAGTTATTTTTGCAGATACATTAAAATGGTCAATCATATATCATATAGTTCTATGTAAAAATTAAATAGTAATACTATGAATAATATTATAAATAGCTATTTAAGTAAACGAAATACATTAATAAATACTTTAAAAAATAAAATGCTGCTTACAGAAGACAATAAAGGCATTTATTGATTAAAAAAAAGTACATTAAATTCCATTTAATAAACTTCAGTATTGAAACAGATTATGGGCACATAAATTAACATGAATAGAATCTAAACAAAAACTCACAACACATAAGAAAAACGCCCCGAATGCATTTTATTCCTTTAAACATTTTGCTGTTTCTCTATCAAATCTTTGTTTTGCATAACGAAACCATTCCATGACATTTATTTCGTATTCTGTATCTGTGAGTACAATATTTCTTCTAATTCTCTTTGAAATTAAAAAAGACACGCCGTCAAAAATAGAGATCAGAAAAACTATTTTATTTATATGAAAATTGAGGATAAGCTGCATATTTTATATATAACACTGTTTATAATTATTGTAAAATTTGTATTTGATCAAGAATTACTATCAATTCTAAGAATGACATTACGTGACATTGCTCATCCTTATAGCACAACAGGTAGGTTTTACTATAACATATATAGGTTATGATATACATAATACATATCTGTCTTTAAAGATCTTCGATGAATTTGAAAGGATCGACATACCTACTTTAGCATTATAAATAAAACTTACCTGATAATGTTGATTCATTATTGACGGGAATTTTTTCTCATCAAAATAATTGCGACGCACAATCCCAAGATGGTCTTATCCACGCCCTGTCCAGTCACGATTACCGTATATTGTGAAAGAGGGGGTTCACAGGTTCACGCCAACTCGTGTATGCGCGATACGAAAAAACTTGTGATGGCAAGCGATACTAACTTTTACAAGTGCGCAGTGCGCAACCACAACCCCACTAACATGATTATTATAGGCTACAAAAAATGTTAAAAAATTTCATCACCATTATTTACTTTATAGAGAAAATTTGCTCCATTAGTTTTGTGTTTTCAAAATTCTAAATTTGCAGAAACATATATACGTACATACCTATCTTACACTTTATAAAATGTAAATATGTTAATGTTACAAGCGCGAATGTTGTAACATTCCTTGTAATGATTCACCTTGTAAATATGGCAATGTTACAACTAAATATTACCTCAACATTTCTGACAACAAAGTCTTTGTTTTTGCAACATTGTTTTAAAATATTTTTTCCTGATTACATTGAAATGTTACTGTAATGGCCTGCAATATTTCTATCATTATTTCATGTTGCTGCAAAATTTCAGTAACATGTTTTTGTTTAACATCGCTGTCTAGTAAATAATGTAATATTATTGGGATATCTGCAACATTACTTGCCAAGTGGGTAGTTACTTTGTTGTCTTTCGGTTGAAGTTACTAAGAATAATTGCGGGAAATTTAAATTTTCCTACTAGGGATAAATTTAGCATTTGTAGGAAATACTGAAAATCGATCCCAATATTTGCGCCTATATGACTGAGCCTATCTTGGGAAACAGTGGCATAATAGTTCCCAAAAAGGGATATTTGAAAAACGTCGAAATCCTCTGCAGAAAATATAACGTTTTATGGATCGTAGATGAAATTCAATCCGGTCTAGGCAGGACTGGGAAACTATTAACTGTACACCATGAGGATGCCAGACCAGATATAATTTGCCTGGGAAAATCTTTATCTGGAGGCACAATTCCGGTTCGTTCTCTATTTAATTCGTCAAATACGCTCTAACATTCTAACAAATTCCATCATTAGATATCAGCAGTCTTGGCTGACGATCACGTGATGTCTTGCATGCAACGCGGTGAACATGGTTCGACATTCGGCGGGAATCCCCTGAGTTGCAGAGTGGCGTTAGCCGCTTTGAAGGTCATAGTTGAAGAGAAATGCCAGAGAGGGCGCTGATGTTAGGCGAATTATTAAACAGAGAACTGCAGATGAAGCTTCAAGGTGACGCCATAGCAGAAATTCGCGGTAAAGGCTTATTCTACGCAGTGGTGTTAAAGGATGGTAAATTATTGCTTGAAAAATCGATTGTTGGATTGAGATCGTCGTGTTTTTAGGTTTGAAATTTAACGCGAAAGACGTGACGCGGCTTCTGTTGGAACACGGGATCCTTACGACGAGTTTGACCAAAGATGTTATCAGAATCGTACCACCTTTGATAATAAGTGAAGAAGAGTTGTTGAGATGTGCTAATATTATTGTCGATGTTATAAATTCGCTGTACGATAATAATCGGCAATAAATTAAATATATTTTGGAGAGTGTAACTCCTTGAAATTATACAATCCTGTTAAACGCGAATGTTTTTGAGGTTGCATATCTGCAATTTATTTTACAGTTTACTATCAATGGATTTCTGTTTCTTAGGATTATATCAAATGATTTCCAATGGGCTCGAATGCATAAATGTTATTAAAATTTTGATGGAGTAGCGATCAATTTATTTGTAATTTAGATTTTAATCTGTGTAAGTACTTCGTTTTAAATCATTGGATTAATTCAAGACTCTATCTGTGTATGTAAGTAAATACTTGAAATCAATAAGGTGTTTCCTAATGTAGAAAAAATAAAGTTTAATAAATAGTTCTTAAATTGTAATTTAATCCATGTTACACATAATATAGTACGCTTGATTTAATTATCAAATTCGTGAAGATCGGTTAGATGACGTCATGGCGAAGCAAGTCAAAAATTACAGTTGAATTCTGTTCTCATATTCTCTTGCTTTAGTACGTTTTTGTCCTATTTCACGAAAACCATATAATCTTTTTGTAGAATTATTACAGTTTTCTGTAAAAAATACAGTTTCCTATATAATTTAATATTTCTGCCTAATTGTTGATTGTTTTCCTTCTTTTATTGTTAAAAAGTGAGAATAGAGACGTGGGACGAAGAAGTGCCTAAAATTTACTGAGAGCAAAACAAAGCAAACAAGCAAAACATAATGGCTGAACAATACATACAAACACTAAAATATGCACGAAAAATGTTGCAAGTAGGCTTCTAATGATAAGAAAAACTGTCAAATTGAGTATATACATGTATTATTTTGTGCTTTGTGATTCTTCCAACCACGTTTCAATGAATCACTAGGCTTTATCAAACCACAAGAATTAAAAAAAAAAATACCGAGGATGTTACTGATGAAGAACATGTTTTTGATTTATTTGAATCAAATTATCTTAGACTACAAAGAAAACAACGAAAACTGATAAAGAGGGATGAAACTTCTTTATCTGCGGCGATACACATAATACAAACCACTAGAGAGACCTGTAACTTTAATTTTAAAACAAACCCCAATAATTCCACTAAATTTTATGTAAATATATCATAAAAGAATATATTCTTACTTCGCCATCTATGTAATGGTAGCCCAACTAACATAATCTCATCTATATATAGCAGGTTTCTGTAAACACGGTAGGATATGGCAAAAGATAACAATAAAAAAAATGATAACACAGGTAAATGAGTTTGAAGCTTGTTTAAAACCACTAGTAACTTTAGTTTAAAAAATAAAGCATCAATAATTTCAGTGGATTTCATGTATAATTTTATATTATAAAATAAAAATATAATTTGCCGCGCCATCTATGTAACGATAGCCAAATTAAAATAATCTCATGTCTAGCAGGTTTCTGTAAATCCAGCAGGGCAAATAGGTTTGTTCGTTTTGGCACTACTGTCACGCAGCGAAACGCAGCCGTAAGCATTTCTGTTCGATTTGATGATAAAACGAAAACAGCAATCAGAAAATCTAAAACTTGAATCAATTCAGCGTTTTACGGTCACAGTTTGCGTTGAAAAACTTCACGCGGGAAGATTTTCGCGTTAGGACGCAGAATGCCAAAACGAACAAAGCTAATATTTCAAATTATGCAAGGGAATATCGTTTCATTTACATATATGGCTCCAAATTTAAATTTTTGTTAATTTTCTTGATTGATTATATGCAAACATCTTTGGACTTTACTTTAAAACAATGTATTTATAATATATATATCCATTTTACAAATGTATCATTTCGCTCTATAAATTCTTGGAAAGTGCGTCCAATGTCTTTGATCTCCAAAAGAGGTTTCCTGATACCCCATTAAATATTTTTTCTAGGTTATATCTATCTTAATTATACTTTTTTATTATTTATAATAATAATATAATATTTTACTTAGGAAAAATAACAATATGTTAACACCGGCTTTCATTTTTTTTTTATAATTGCATTAACAGGACTATGTCAAATTGTAATTAAACAAAGTGTCGATAATTTCATTAAAATTAATCGATATTTATGAATTTTTGTATACATAGTTTTTGACCGTGAAAAGATCGAGGAAAATATTTGCCGAAAAGATTACAGATAACGTTTTAAACGCATAACAAACATTATATTTAGATATGAAAGCTCTATAATAGGGTAAAATATAGTAAAAAAAATACCCAACAAGTTAATTTCTTAGTTCCTTACTAAATGACATAATTATTAATTATTTCCAAAAATATTAACTCAATCAAATCGATTTCTCCAAGATTCTTTTTCCTCGAGAATTACCTGATGAAATGTTTAAGACAATATGCAATAATTACTTACAAATATTTTACGTGAAAGCATCAGGAAAGCGTGTATATCTATCCTCTACAAAATTTCTATAGTGAGTTGTTAAATTATTACACGTAAATGCGTAAAAAAAACAATAATTCACACACATAACGCACATTATCACATATATTAGACATAAGTATAGGCATTTAATCGAAAAGCATTGGATGATGCTCTTAGTTCAATACCAATCGTTTCTCCAGCGATACAGCCAACGCAAAACAGTCTCCCGAAGGTCGAAAACAAATGTGACGATTCGCTATCTGTAAACTGCAATAATTACACAAAAGTTGACTTTTCCAGTTGTTGCTTGCATATGTGCCGTAACAGTTATTTGACCTAACAGTCACTGGTGCAACAGGTTAGGTAGTTCGCAGTTCCCGTATTTACATTCAAACGGCAGGTATTTGGAAATTTGTCCGAGATTTATTAGGTTTACAAACAATCGTTTCGTAGTGCGAATAATTTGAAATACATAGCAGGTATGTAAAGCAAAAAATAAGTGTTGTTTATTGACATGTGTTTATTTTAATATTTTTTTTTACGAATATATTTAATTAGCATTTATGTTTGTATGATATTTTCGCATAAACGCGATCAATAACATTTCGTTTTATCGAATTAGAAAAGTTAATCTTCCAGATAAGTAAGTTTTGTGTTTATGTTGTTTAGTAATTACGTGCATTTCTGTATTCGTTCATGGTAATACCTATTATTGAATGAGGCCCATATAATTTTTCACGTAAATATATTCTTGTTGATGTGTTCAATTAATAAAATGCATTTCATATGTTAATATTATACAGTATATTCTCTATCTAACGAACACTGCGGTAGATATAGTTTCAATAAAGTTTTCTTTTAATTACTATTATTTTTTAATTGCAAAATTCGTAAGTATCAATAATTAAGTATGTATACTCATAGTCTCTTTAAATTGAAACAAATAAATCAACATATAGTAACAAAATCAAATTAGGTACATAAATATATATAATTTCTTTCTACATTATGCCTACAAATTGGAAATTTGTAAATATTGTCTTGATAACAAATCGTGTTATCTGATGATTATTTAAATGCGTTCACCCTAATAGATAAATTTAAATTTCCCGCAACTATTTTAAGTAATTTTAACGTCGAGGGTTAAGTGAAGAGAATTTCTTCCCTATAGCCACAGTATATACCCTATCCAGTAGTTTCACTAAGCGTCGGCGCCTTTGATGTTTTGTCTATCAATTTAAGGAAATTCGCGATGGCGTTTGGCGGCTATATTTGCAACTAATAATTGCAAAGTGGGTACGACAGTAACCTGTATACTAGAACGGATTGACAATTGACAGAAAATCGCGTCGTTAGTTGGTCCATGAAAAGTAATTTCAATGAACAAATAGAGCTAGCATAATTTACGCGCTCAATATTAATGGAATTGATAGAAGAATACTAAAAATGACATAATTTGGTTAATATTAACATATATATTAAAAACCGCAGTAAGTAGGGCTTAAAATTATACATAGGAACTGATAGGAAATATATTCAGTTACAGAGAAATATATACATATTCCTAAAAGAATCTGTTTTAAAAATCGTTAATCGTTTGTTGCTTTGCTTTATAACTTCGTCAGAGTTCACGAATTAAAATTTACTTTCCTGAAAAAAAAAAAAACAAATGTGGAATCTGTGTCTTTAGTATTTTATTTATTACATACTAATCGTTTTAGCCAATGTGGAACACATTTATACCTTGTATTTATATAAGGATTAAAAAACAGACTGAAAATTACATTGAATTTAATGATAATTTTTCTAAAATCAGTTGAAGGAAAACATTAACAATCAGCAGGATTATCACAAGTAATTACAAATTATTAAGAAAATTATGCTTGCGGAGTAGCTTGGCACAATAATATAATTCATGGGAGAATAAGTACAAGAAAAGTTTCAATATCCTTTCCCATTTAAAGACAACTCGCAGTAGCTTGAAAGCATTTGTAGTAAACCAACCAAATAATGAAAATGTAAGTATTTACAATAATTGTTAACAACTATTTCTGGTGCTGCAAAATAAAATGTTATTTTATTACGACTACAACATTTTTACATTTAAATATTTATAAACATGTATTATAAGAAACAACGAAGCAAAATTTTAACCAACATTGTATTTTTACTTACATTACTTCATCTGGAGGTAATTGAAAAAAATGATATTCTTTATTATATTTGTGATACCTCCTATCACAATTTGGCACACAGCACTTTACGCTAGGCATTGTGGATTTATTAATAACCTATTAAATAACTATAAAGCTAAATTGAAATTTTAAATAAAGAAAACAACTATATACGCTACTAAAATACTATTAATAAAGTTGTATATTAAAAATAATTAACTGCAACAACTACTGTTAGAAATAAGGTTTATATGTTAGCAAAAAATAAGTAAAGATTAAAATAAATAACTACACCAAAGAATACTGATAAGTAAACCTGGAAATAAGAAAATATATTGTGAAAGTACGCTATCAATTACGGAATATTCTGTTAACAGCACAACATCAATGTCACCAATAACGTTGCTAACAACGGAATAGAACGTCTTCGTAGGGTTGATTTTTGTTTGTAAACAAATTTAAACAGTTTTAGTTACAATTTCACCCACCTATGCGACACCGCGAATTTCCTTGGATGCCATGTTTGAAACCCATGTTACCGGCGATGTGAAAGTATTGAATAGGGTATATAATGTACTATAGCCGTATTTATATATTTTTGTTGTCGACACTCGTCTCTAAAATGGGATTTTACGTTGGCACAGGGCGCCATCTTACAGACACCCAATGGTACTTCTAATCGGTTGAAAAACTATTAAGATATATATAAGCAAGACCTATATAATAACCAAATTTAACTTCCTGCCATAATTTTTAGCGAATTCACTGTTAAAAAGGTATTAAAATAACTATTAATGTAACACAAAATTGTATGGTAATTTTATGTTTTAACGTTGGAGTTACTAAAAGGAATTGTGGGAAATTTAAATTTGCTTATTTGTTTCACTCAATCGTTTTGAAGCATGTAGTTATAAATATTGAAATATTTATTTCAATACCTTTTTATCGTAAACTGAACTTTTTAAATATAAAGTGCGTAACTTATATCTCTTTTGTTTATATACGTATAATATATAAGAAGCAAATTAAAAATATTACGTCAGTAAAACCTGCGTAAAATTTATCACGTTAAATCAAGTTACCATTAGTTGTTGCCTAACAACCAATAAGACATTGAGAGCGATACCATGTGTATTGTTTACTATTGAAATTAATTCTAAAGTGTCCGCTATATAAATGCATTTTGTGCAGCGTAAATAAATCATTATGCTTTCTATAAAAACTATACAATTCTCCCTTTAAATCAATAACATTGTTACGCCACGTTTACGTGAAGAAATATTATTAAGCTGTAGCTATCTCTACGTAATTCCCATTTTTTATAAGAGCCAAAAATAGCTAATCAAGTTATTATTTATCTTTATCAGTACCTCCTACAGTGCAAATTTGACACTTGACGCAAATGTGAAGTAAAAACTGTTTACAAATACTTTATCGATAAACTTTTAAATCCAGATGAAATTTTTTTGTTATCGAATTCTTATACCGCAGTTTTTTTCCACATTACTTGCCAATTGTGTTATCGCCAAATAGAAACAAAAAATAATAATATTTTTTTGAGGATATTTATAGAAATAAAGATACATACACAAGTCTATATTTAAATTATTTCGTATAATATCCTATTCTGTTTTATAATTAATATGTGGCAAGATATTATATACACACGATAAATATTTGTTTGATACCCTTTAGGGTAACCTTTTAGTACTTACGACAACTATTTTATCTACGTAATTATCCAGAACTATAATAAATCTTTTAAAAAATTATAGATCCAGATAATTGCTGTATTAGATATCACAACCCCTAATAGATAACTACTCTTTTATTTCTTTCACTTTCTGAAAGCTCTTCAAGTGTTACGGTGTTCTATTTTAAATAAATTTTGATAGATTTTTTCGTGCAAACTTCAATTAAGTAAATATTACAGGTTTCAACACGTCAAAACAAAAAAAAACATGTCGAAATTTCATGGAATCATCAGACAATGTGTTAGAACAACCAAGAAAGATTTGATGACCCAAAGAACTAGAGGGTTATCTACTAAACAAGCCATCGAGAGAGAATATGCATACACTGCTCATAATTACCGCCCTTTACCAGTCGTTTTGTCCAAAGGACAAGGTAAGAATATATGTGGTTTCGTATAAAAATGCATGTGTGATGATTTTTATTTAAAACAGCTAGCCGTATAGTGATAATCTCGTTGAAAATATGATCTAAATTTAAAAACTGAAGTAGGTACATATTTGCTTTTAGTGCGATAAAGTACATTAACTGTATATACTTTGTAATTTCTGCTCAAACACAGGAGACATTTTTATCTCGGATTCAAAATACGTTTCAATTTAAATTTCCCGCAATTTTGACGTATAACCATGAAGTTAACTATGAGTTTCTATTACCTTAATAGTTATTTTAGTGTCTTTTCATTGAAATTACCAAAAAAATAAAGGCGGGAAATTTAAATTTGGTCATAGTGAATGCGTTTTTAAACTGATATAACTATATATTTAAATTTACTGATCAGGTATATATGTCTGGGATGTTGAGGGAAAGAAGTACATGGACTTTCTGAGCGGTTATTCCGCTAACAATTTCGGCCATTGCCATCCGAAAATTATAGAAACTTTGCAGAAGCAAGTGACTGTTCTACACCATACGTCTAGAGCTTTCTACAGCGATGTTTTGGGTGAATATGCTGAGCGAGTTACCAAATTATTCCAATACGACAAAATAGTTCCTATGAACACTGGTAAGTACATTATTTCGCATCTTTAATAGGAGAAACGGAATGAAGCAACTCAAAATAAAACTTTGTGTATGTATATAATCAACATTTCTCAATCTTTTGTTACGTCATTTGGTATTTTAAAAATAATTCAATTAAAATCGTGTTTAAATAGCGTATCAAACGACAACATTTACGTAATGAGTTGGTTCCGTGTCGTAAGTATATAAAGAAAGGAAATATATTAACAACCAAAAAAAAAAGTCGATAACAGAGTTAGAGATAAGAAAGAATTTCTATACTGAATAAATACGAGTGAAACAATAAAACTTGAAGAAGGGGTAAGAAAAGGTCTGATCCAGAATTATCAAAAAGAAAAGGAGAACACAAAATAAACTACTGACAATGTATTTAAAGAATTGTCTGACGGGATGAATTTACTTATAAATTTTAAAAATAAATAAAATGCATTGCAAATCTAGAATTTTCTTTTTAAATATGTTAAAAGTCGACATTTTTTGATAAGTGAATATAGTTTAAGTAATACAAAAATAACTTATAAGGACTATAATGTGGATAGGTAATTAAATGTGAAACATTTTTATATGAAAATAAAAAATTATAACAAGATGTAATTAGGAAATCGTAGAAATATATTTTTGAAATAAAATGAACAAACCAACAAGAGAGTCATCTAGGTATGCGAATAGAAACTTAAAGTGACACTTCGTAATATCGTAATAGTTGACATTTGACATTTGTAATCTTTGGAATCCATATTGTTGTTGCTGTCTGTTATTAAGGGGGCGTTTACAAACCTCTTTCGCGCCAACATAATGGCAGTATAACATGGGTTACTTTGTTCAAGTTATTTTCGCAACAAGGGCATTTACACACTCTCCATGAATATACGGAGCGAAACCATACATTTTCCATTGCATACTTAAAATATATTGTTTAAAAACAGAAAGTGAAACATGCATGAATAGGCGATGTAGAAAATTAACAAAAAATTTAAATGTGGAGCTGTAAATGTAGATAAAATTGCATGGCTTGCCTCGGGAATTGTTGTAGAAATAAAATAAACATAAGAGTAGCTAATTAAACAATCTAATTATGATAAACAACTTGAAAAACAAAACTGGGATACACAGAAGAGAAGTTTACAGATATCTGCTACAACAGATGTTACTTTAGTTTGGCATTCGTGACATAGATGGCACACCAAAAAGTATGGTTTTGAAAGTCATGAATAGAAAATAATAAATTCTAATAAATAAAAGTGTCATTCGTGCGTGAAGATAGTGCAAACTTGAATAAAACTTTTTATATTGTTCTAACTTAAACTATAATTCTAACCTATCACCATTTCATAAAAAAAGCTTCTATTAAAATTGTCAATTAAATCAGGAGTAGAAGCCGATGATACCGCTTGCAAGCTATCCCGAAAATGGGGTTATCGCAAGAAGAAAATACCAAAGAACCAGGCGAAAATAATCTTTTGCAGTGAGAATTTCTGGGGCCGATCCCTGGCAGCAGTTTCTGCATCCACCGATCCAGACGCTTTCGAAGATTATGGCCCTTTCATGCCGGGATTCAGTTGTGTTCCATACAATGATGTCGTTGCGCTCGAAGTACTTCAATCTGAAATCCGATTTAGCAAGATTCAATCAAAGAGAATTTGTTTTTAGAAAGCTTTGCGAGATCCCAATGTCTGCGCCTTTATGGTGGAGCCGATCCAAGGGGAAGCGGGAGTTGTCATTCCCAAAGATGGTTACTTAAAAGCCGTGAGAGAATTGTGCACTAAATATAATGTGATATGGATAGCCGACGAAGTACAAACCGGCCTTGGAAGGACAGGAAAACGATTAGCGGTGGATCACGAGGATGTGAAACCGGATATTTTGGTGTTGGGAAAAGCTTTAGGTGGCGGTGTTTACCCGGTATCTGTATGTTTAGCGAATAATGACATTATGGATGTTTTGGAACCAGGTGTGTTATTGAACCTAAGAAAAATGTATCTATTTTAAATACTTCCTTTAGGAACGCATGGATCCACATTTGGAGGTAACCCGTTAGGATCAAAAGTCGCCTTGACAGCCTTAGAAGTGCTGGAACAAGAAAACCTATCAGAAAACGCGGATAAGATGGGAAAAATTTTCCGAGACGGTCTCCAAAGTTCACTAGACAGTAAAGTCGTAATTGACGTCAGAGGCAAAGGACTATTGAATGGAATTACGATAAACAGAAGTAAGTTCTATTCTCCTTGATGGGATTTGTGTTCAAAGTGTTGTTTTAGATATCGCTGAAGGTTGGGATGTCTGCATTAAGTTGAAAGAAAATGGTATTCTGGCAAAGCCGACCCATCAAGATATTATAAGATTTTCACCACCTCTGGTAATAACAGAAGATGAAATTAAGGAATCCGTGGAAATCATCGCCAAATCAGTGATGAGCTTTGCGAAATAATTCCTGACTAACCACTCTATCACTGGCATTGATTTTATGTACTTTTGTTGTATATTCGACATTACTATCATATAAAATATACAATTCTTGATTTTTTAATTTTTTTTTGTTTTTTTTTTAATAATCAACAAACCTCCAAAAAAACCCGAAGCATTGTTTATATACATACTAGTTAGTCAACCTTATGGACAAAATAGTTAACGGATTTTTGAACATTTTGGACAAAAGCGGTAGATGGCAGCACGGCGTTGGTGCCCATCTCGATTTAAATATAAGCTTCATAGTTAGACTACTACATACAAGATGGCCCTCTTACGTGTCGGCAAAATATATTTAATTGCAATAGCATTGCAAGGTCCGGGGAAAAGAGAGGGTGGATAGGCGATGACGCTGTGATGACTCGCCACGCGATAATTCTCGTGTTTACATTGAAATGTTTGTTTTATTAGGAGGAATAAATATAATATAATAAATACTGAATGAGTGTGAGATGTTACGAACTCATTATTTTTTAAAGATATTTTGCTAATTTTCCAATATAATATGTACAAATATGTTCTGATTAGAACACAAATTCGTAATATTATTTGGAGTAAGCACTAAATTTTGCGCAATGCGCTAATAATATATTTTTCTACGTATAATATAATATACATATAAGAATAAAGAGCGCGAATGCGTCATCATGTATGGTGTTTTTAATAAGTAAAGTGGTGCATATATGTAAAAATAAATGGCGATTTGTACCCCCAAACTACATATTTATTCATTATATAAAAAACGAATTTCTATTATTATGTAATAATAAACATAAGACAATCAAATAAAAAATGTTTTGTGAATATAAAAAAACTATATACATAGAGTACCTATACATTAAATTAGAACTAAGAAAAAGTCAAAAAGTAAAGTAAAATGGTACACACATATAAAAAAAATAACGATTTATAGTAGGCTACATTTTAAATTTCAAATTTCCCGCCTTTACACCAGTTGAAGTTAGCGATAGTACCGCTAGACACGGGAGAAGCGAACATAGCAATAGGAGAGAGGAGGAGAAGAAGGTTTTCGTATATACGTTCGAACGAAAAACCCGCGTTTTATTAAAATTTTAAATATAAAAAGGCCATCGAACTACAGATTATATATTATCAAACTAAATACTTATTCTTCTTAATAAAACAAACATTTTCTGATTATTATGTAATCATAACCATAAGTAAATTAAGTTAACAAAACAACTTATTAATTTAAAAACTAAGAAAATAAAAATTGAGTAGTAGATTTGTTTTTTTTCTCGGCAAATTTTCATCCTTTTAGATTTAACTTTTCTCTTTTCAGTGATTTTTGTTTTAAGTTTCAATATTTTATTCTTAAAAGAAAAAAACCTCAATTTAGAAAATTGTTCAATTAATGTTTTGTCAACAAGAACGTGCCTTGCAATATACTTTCAATTTCTTTATATTTATAACAGAATACCTCAGAATTCTAATCTTCTAATGTAAACAAACACGAGAATTATAGTGAGATGCGTCATCACAGCGTCACATGCATCGACCCTCCCTTTCCCCCCGGCCACACAATTCGCCAGTGCTAGTAAATCACCGATACGGATTCCATCGTTTCCGCAGATGGATAAAACACAGAAATCTGTCTCTCACTCTGACCGAGATACCTGTTATATTTATCACGTTTACAAATCAATTTACATTCACCGATAGAGTGCACCACTTCCCTGAGCAATTCTTTATTTTTCCGAAAATGCATTACGTTAACTAACTAGATATATTTAAACAATGCCCGAAGCAAACACCATAATACAGAATTTTGTAACAATTTCTTTTTTACATTTCAGACAAAATAAACTTGCTATTGCTCACAACATGGCGCCACATATAATAAAAATTATACAAAAAAAAAACCTTTTAAAAACGAAATTATATTTTAAAGTATTTAGTTAATACTATAAATAAGATATATTATCTCGAAATCCTTATTCTGTTTTCCAAAGTATTCATCATGAAAAGAAAGATTCCTGTAATATCTTGAATATTGACAAAAGCGTTCGTAAATCGAATGATCATTCGATAATCACCCATTAGAAGAAGAGTAGATTTTTTCTAATTGTTAATACAATGCCCTTTTTTTTAGGTTTCATTGCCTTTTCTATGTTTTTATTCCTTCTCATTCCAATCTGTTCATGTAAATCGTTCATAATCGATTATCACTCGTAACCGAATGATCGTCCACTAAAAAGTAATTGTGGGAAATTTAAATTTGGTTGCCTGGGTGAACACCATGAGCGTTCACGTAGGTACCATTTGCAAGGCACTTTTTCAATCTTGTATGATCTTATTTTAAAATGACAAAGAAAATTTAAGATACGGCGGTATCTACTGCTGTTAGCCGAAAAGATATAAATTCTTATTACTATATTTTATATCCTGTCATATCTATCTCTATTCTCTAAGGCCAACCATTTACAATCCCCACAAAAATTATATACGCAATTTTCCCTGACAGGCAGACCCGGCAGATAGTTTTTTTTCCTTTGTTGTACTAAGGACATCGTAGGCAAATGTGTATAGTGCGACCGTTGTCTTCGTCTGTTCAACATACCCACATATCTACGTAGCTCACTCGTATGCCCTGGAAACACTGTGGTGTAACGTGTATAGTACTATTGCAGTGTTTTATACGTAATACGTATATTAAATAAAATATAAACGAAAATATAGAATTTATCTTAAAATGTAATAATATTGCATCATTTATTAGATGGATATTTCATATTTCAATATTCTGTATACGTTTACGGCTCCATCTTACGGCAAAAGGACAAAGGTGGTGTTTTCTATGTAGGAGTATACCAAGGTTCGTATATACGGTGAGGCGCCTCGCGATCATTTTCGAGTCAAATAAATGTTCCACTGGTGCACAATAGATGACACCACCAGCATTTTCTATTGTTGTACGTTTGTAGTGGTGATATTTCCATAAGAGAATACTGCGGTGCCATCTATAGTACGCTAGTGGAACATTTCTTTGACTATATAATATGGTATTGGGGTATTCTGTAATAATAAAAGGAACTTGAAATTATATTTCAAGACACGTTCTTCTTGACATAACATTAATTGAAAAAATTGCTAAATTAAGATTTTTGTAAAAAAATAAATATTTAGTCTGGGAGTACAAATCGCCATTTGTTTTTACATATATGCACCACTTTACTTATTAAACACAGTATACCTGATGACGTGTTCGCGCTCCTTCTCTTGATTGGCTGAAAAGTTATGAGGCCACCTAGTATATACGAACGTTGATGTAATAGGGGTTAATAAATCTAAAGAAAATAGCAATGAAATATATTTTCAATTGTGTAGTACAGTAAGAAATGGAGTAAAATAGGAACTGAACACTGATTTTTTACAAATCCTGATGGGTTTATCACACATATTTATATTTGAGATTATAACATGTCGAATTTTTTTATTCCTTTTGAATATATGATACGTAAGAATTAAGATGTTATTTTTGTGAAAATTATCTTAAATACAGGTGTATATATAAAAAAAAAGAACAAACACGCTTTTTTTCTAACAATATTGCTTTTATTTGTAACTTTAGATACCAGTTGGTATCTATAGAATATCACTTAGAAAACGAGAAACACTTAGCTAAACAATAATAAGTACTATATAAATAACAAAAGATACTAAGAAGGGATCCGAAAGGATATGTTTCTAATAATTTATTTTGGTATAATTTCGTCAAATGGAATATTATCGAAGATAACGCCAGCAATATTAGTTGCTATCTTGGCTAATTTGTGGAGCTTTTTTTTTCCAAAATGCAATTTCTGACGAAAACTGTTTAATAACATAACAGTTAAAAGTTAAAGTTATCCATAATTTTAAAGTTCGAAAATTACAGATCCCTATTTAATAACGCTGTAATTTAAACGCAAAAATTTTAAAATAAAAGACGTGCGCTGTTTCATGGTTAAGGCTGGGCTATTTGTGGTGGGGAGAGGTTGTTAAACGTGACACCAGAAAGTGCTGGTCCCTAGAGTTTTAATAGCAAAATACGTGCGAAAAAGTAACGTCACTATTACGATAGATGGCATAATACAAACAGTTGCAGGTAATGATTAATAAGTTGCCTATACACGAGACATATTTGCAGAATAGCTTATATTTGTCAATATGTGTAAAATTTAAACATGTATTGAAAAGTGCAGATAGGTATCAAAAAATTAAAAAAGTCCAAGCGTTGGCCAGTATTATAAAGTCTACAGAAATAAGTAACTGCCAAATATCATTATTATTAGATTTTATAATTTCACTGATAAATTCCAGTGACGTATTTCATGAGTAGCTTCATAAATAAACTGAAAACCGCATTTTTCTAACTTTCGTATTAGTTTTCGAGATATTTCCAAATACTGAAGACACTGCAATGTCATTTTTTTTTTCTAAAAACGAAAAACGGTATAACTTAGCCCCAATCAATGTATATCTAACGTATTGTTATTTAAATTTAACAAGGAATCCAAAAGTGCAATAATATACAGGGTGTTTCGTTTACAATAATAAAGTTAGTATCTACTACCGTTACAACTGGAAGTCCGCCATTACTGAAATTAATTTTAACATGTGTAGGATGATCGAGCCAATATTTATTTGAAACATTTTTCCAAAAAAAACAATAATAAATCGGCAATGGACCGTTGCATCTTAGGCTGGACACCTGGTATATGTTTGGATTACTGAAATGAACACACAGAAGTTGCACTATTCTTCAAGAGATGGCAGAACATCGTAATAAAAGAATGCGAAAAAGAATGTTCCCGTTCTCTGTAGGATATAAAATCATCAATATATGTGACCCTGCCTGAAGAAAGGGAGCTGGGAACATTCTTCAGGGTCACATATGCTTAAATTTTTAATAAGTACAGTGTACAACTTTCGAAGATGTTTTCCTGCTTAGGCGGGCATAAATGTCACTAAAGGTTGGCACACTTCTTTCAACATGACAGATGTGGTGTGTTTTATGTAGTTCGTTGGTACAACCTTACTAAAATGAACCGGTGTCTCCATTGCACTTATTATTGATAAATAGATACTAAACTAGAAAGAAAATTACAACAAAAAAGCTTATTCTCGGAAACGTCAAAATACTAGGGTATGTAACACGTGTGCCAACCTGTATTGTGAACTTTCCAAAATATACACAGGGTTATTATTGTATACCACTTTAAAAAAAAGGGGGTAAAAGATATACATGAGCAATCTCTATATACAAAAAATTACGGTTCTAAGTACACGGAGTACCGAGAAAATGATTTTTCTTTATTGGAGTCCGGCCCTGACTCATTTAGCATACCGGTGAACCATCGGTCGTCGCTACACTTTTGAACGTTGGGATTTACATTTAGTGTGCACTTGCTATTCGCAGTGGATGCGTGCGTTTGCAATGGCAGCGTATAGATTTGAAACACGCTAGATAAAGTTAACAATCATACATTAGTTTTATTGCAAACATAATAAGTTTATTTTGAAACAAATTTAACGTTTAAAATGTACTACTATTTTACGTGATACACGGGTTCATGGCAAAAGCACATCATAAAAAAAAACACCTGACTGCTTTGTTTGCATTCTGGTGCTTTCGTCTTATCTCAGTTTAAATCTTGTGTAAATAACATCTGCTTTGAATGAATTCACTATGTCTAGTATTTAATTTTTCGATGTTTACTTACAGTGTTGAAATTCATTTCCTAATCAGATTTATGTGTATACAAATGGTAAACACAGATGTGGGCCGTCTTTAACTACATTATTGGGCCTAAAATTTGGAAAAATTACAACATTCACATAGAACCGTAATTTTTTGTATATAGGCATTGCTCATGTATATCTTTTACCCCTTTTTTTAGAAAGTGCTATACAATAATAACCCTGTATATTTAATAGGTTTGTTCGTTTTGGTACTCCGCATTGTAATGCGAAAATCTAGTCGCGTGACGTCACGTAAAGTTTTTCAACGCAAGCTGTGGCCGTAAAACGCTGGACTGACTTCAGCTTTCTCATCAAATCGAACAGTAATGCTTACGGCTGCGTTTCGCTACGTGAAGCTAGTGCCAAAACGAACAAACCTAATAACTTAAAAAGTCTTACTGCATTATGCATTTCTTCCTTATTCACAAGAGATACCTGCAATTATTTGTTCGGGTAAACGTTGAATATGTTAAACAACTTTCTGCCAGTATTCAAGAGATGGCGCTGTGAAATTAAATATATTTTAGTTTCTTTTAGGATGTAAAGTTACATGCGTATTTCAGTGTTCAGTTTATTTTTTATTCATAATCTTTAACACATACGGTAAATAGGGTAAATTATCTTGTAATTTTTTTTTTTATTTTGGTTTTTAAATGGAGGGAAAACAGTTTTCTGTAATGGAATGTTCAGCTATTTAACTATAGGTGTCGCTTTAGTGACATTAACTGTAGAGTTGAGCCAATGTATTAGAAAGAAAAGAACCTATGCTTCTATGGACACAATACGGCGAAATCAGAGTCCAGCTGATTCAGCTGTGGACAGTCACTATATTTAGCCAATTGTAGCTGTCAGTGCGGTCATTCTAAACTGTTGCCGTTAGAAATAATGTTTGGTTAGAGTTACTGTTGTACACAGAGATTCAAAATGATTGTCAATTCCGCTCCTATAGATAGTAACAGGGTGTAGGTATATGCCGCGTGTTTGTAATGAAGGGTTTGAACTAAGTCAGTGTTGGACATAAGAAAGTAAACGGATCTGTCATAAATAAGGAAAACGTAACCTATATTTGAACTCGCATTATATAAACGACTATGGATTGGTGTTTCTGCTTGTAAAAACGAAATGTAATTCATTTAACTTTACTAAATTATGATTTTACAATTCAGTACTAGCTGGTGTTTAACTAAATTTATTTATTACTTTAAATTATAACATAAAATTAGTATAATTGAAGGGCCCAATGCAAAAAGTGCCTAAGTCACATTTTGATAGTTTTGAGATAATCAAATCCAAAGTACATCTTGCACTGAAATCTCAGTGATATCCGTAACTTCATGATGTAAAAAACTACACTTAGGTACATTACAAAAATGAATCTGTTCAACAAATCCATAGTTTGGCGGTTGGCAAAGAAGATATTGCTGCTATGCTAGTTTCGACGAAAATGTGACTTAGGCACATTTTGCATTGGGCCCTTCAATTATTAAGTGACTGCATCTCTCAGTTCTTCTATGGTCTGCGTACGGTTTCTATAGATCCTATTTTTTAGATAGCCGAACATGAAGTAATCTAATGGGGTTAGATCAGGCGATCTTGGTGGCCATCTTTGTGCTGTAACGAACCTGTCAGCAAAAAACTGTTGAAGATATTGGCAGGTTTGTCGAGCAGTATGTGCTGGAGCATTATGGTGCTAAAAATAACCTACTTCAAGCTCATTTTCTTGTAACTCTACAATAAACAATTCCAACATCTGTTGGTAACGTTGGGCTGTTACAGTTTCCTCGAAGAAAATTTGCCCTATTATTCGTTGCCTGGACGTGGTTAACTAAACTCCAACTTTTACGGGATGCAATAGCGTTTCTCGAAAATTCGTGTGGATTTTCTGCAGACCAGATACAATAGTTTTTGTAAATTGATATAGTCTGTTAGATAAAACCAGGCTTCATCCGAGAAAAAATATTTGTTTAGCAAGTCATCGTCCCTTAAATTGTTATTAAACCAATGACAATATTCCAATCGCCTATCGTGATCTAATGATAATAATTCCTGTACCATAGAAACTTTATAGGGATGAAAATGTAACTTTTTTTTGACAGCTTATTGCGCTGAAGTGTATGATAAGCCTATAAAATTATAAAATGTAATAAACTATTTCACTTAATGTTAATATTGATTTCTTACCTGTTTGTTGAGCTAATTACCACAGATAAATTCCCTTATTTTCTTACAATATTCAGAAATACTATTGTTAGTGATATTAGATGTAAATATAAACGATTTGAAAAAAATTATAAGATAAATAATCGAAAGATACTACAACACGCACGCCAATGTCGCTAAATGTCAAGAAAATTCATTTAATGTATGAAATTTGTATGTAGCTAACTTCGCTTATTAAATTGGTAATAAGTATAGATAAATTTTTCCGGAAAACAGTTTTTTTCTTACGACAATCATTTTGAATCACATGGTATAGGTGTACATATAAAAAAAAAAAAAAAAAACGCTTTTTTTTCTAACAATATTGCTTTTATTTATAACTGGTATCTAAAGAATATCACTTAGAAAACGAGAAACACTTAGCTAAACAATAATAAGTACTATATAAATAACAAAAGATACTAAGAAGGGATCCGAAAGGATATGTTTTCTAATAATTTATTTTGGTATAATTTCGTCAAATGGAATATGATCGAAGATAGCGCTGGCGATAGTAGTTGCTATCTTGGCTACGATTTCGGAAATTGCTGGGCCCAAATCTTTGCTGACGTCCTGCCAGTTCTCGTCTAAGAATTTTATTCATTTGGTCACCTAAAATTAACACACTAATTAACTTCGACTGGGTTCTATATAAGTTGGTGTGGTATTCTGAGGTGTTAATCAAAGAAAACCTGAAGAATCATGCCTAAAATATTAAAAAAAAAAACTTAAGCATTATTTAGTAATTTAACTAACTAAATCTATCGGGATACAGAATTTCATCTAAGGATCTGGAAATATGCTTGACATCGAAAAGCATCCAACGGTGCGTTCAAAATGTTAGTGAAAACAATGCTAAAAACGTCACCGATTGGTGGCCCTAATTCCTTGTGGACGTCCGCCCAATTTTCGTCCAAAAATTTGTTCATTTGGTCACCTACAAGGATCAAAATACGATAAACTTTCTGATCATCAAGTTATGTACAGTTAGTCGTTAACTGATTACCAACCAGCAAAATCCATCTTCAAAAACCCTTTTAGAGTATCCATGCTAAGTTAGATAAAGACTTGTTGAATGATAAATCTGTACAGGTATTACTGTAGGGGAAGTTATAAAAGTGTTGAATATTAGCTGATCGAGTGGGAAAATATATATACATAAAATATATACCCATGTATTAGTGGCGACGTACAGCTCGATCAAAAGTTAAGTGTCTGAGGTTGGCAGTCGAAAATTTACGTTGGCATCACAATGCAGTTGGCTTGTTGGAATTTCTTTTGTATTGGTTATGTTTAATGTTTACACGTGGACAGGAATGAAAGATGGTGCAACAAATAGTGGTGTAGCCAATCCACGAAAGTAAATATGTACCAGTTAATAACCAATTTAGGGATCATTTTAATACCAATTTCAGACGCTTTTAGTTGATCATGAGGAATGTGCATCCTATAATTCCCATATCGTTTCTATATCGTTGTATTGATGAACTAACGAAGGACATATGAGATTGGTAAAGAAGTTATCTGTAGAATATATACAATGAGAAAATCCAGCCTTTTTATATACAGATATGTAGTTAAAGATTTGGCAACTAAGTAACATGATATTCTGGGATTAAATTAAAAACATTTTCTCTGAGAAAAAGAGCTCAAACATGTTAGACCTTTCATACAAATGATCCGTATAGTTGATTGCATTTTTCATGATAAATTCTTAATTAAAAACTACTACCCACACAGCATACTTAGTCCGACAGACATCCACTATGGATGTATCAATCATGAAAACATGTCCATTTCCATTATAAATGTTGGATATATATCCACGGGATATTCGTTTTGAAGTTATTACTTGTTACAATTGTTTATAAAATTAATAGAAACATATTTATCGCAATTTTAACATAAAAATTAATACTCAAACAAGAGCAATCTGTCTGTTTTGAAGTTAGTGATATATTAACTTTGTAGCAGATATCTTGTAGACATCTATTCGATGACTATTTGAACAAGGTCGAAATGCGTGCAAATTTTGTCGTATGGGGGTATTTAGATCGTCATGATGACTTTGGGTGACGCGTGGTGGAGAAGGGATTATTTTTTTTTTCAATGATTAAACTAATTATTTTTTTTACAACACCGGTGAGGAATGGGGGTAATAATAATTTGAATGAGTGAATTGATTTTTAATTTTTTTTAAATTTATTAATTTGTTACATTTTGTAGTTGTAACTGCAGTGCTTATATAATAAAAAAAACATTATTTTTATGTGATTATTAAATTGAGGATTTTAGTAAATTTTTGACAAATAGATTTGAATAGCTTCTCTTATGATAAAAATCACATTGATATTATTGTAATAATTGGCACCAAACTGTTGCAGTATATGTTGGTTGTATTTTATTCTAGTACTGTTTCGTTGGTTAACTTCAAAATTGACCTTCCAATATTATCTGTGATTTTGTGACACTTTTTAATTTGGGCTTAAGGTCGGAATGAGAGTAAAACTTTTTCAATTCTCCTTTACATTTATTTTTTTTTTGCTACGATCGCTTCGTTACCTTTCAAGCAGTAATCAATAGGTAATCTAGTTTAATCTTTAGTAGCAGAAGCAGGTTGTAGCTGCTATTAACATAAAGAAGCAGGTTTATACATCACTAGTAGCGTCTAATAGAGGTTATGGACATCAATAAATAATATCTAATCGATGTATGGTAGACATTTTGTGCTGTGTGTGGTAGTAATACACCAGTATTTAAAAATTTAGTTGATAAATGTTATAAAATGAGAATTTATGATTACAAATTGAGATTGGTTTGAACTATGGTATTAATAATTATTTTTTAATTTCCAAAATCGTTCATACGGCAAAATTATATTTACTTATTTAACGATGTTTCGTGCAAAAACCACTAATTCGATATTATTTACACATAAAATTAAATTTCAGACTGAATTTGAAATTTATGCAACCAACCATACGTCCTTATACCTCGTAAGTGTAAAGTAAAATTTAATGCTGAAATCGAAAGAATTTGTTGTTATCATTACCGTTATTGCAATATATTAATTTCGTTAATATTAAAAACCCAATTTCTTCAATAAAACCTTCAATGCAACCTTACCTAGAGTCTTATCCCCATCGAACAGATTATCCAGGATATAGTAACTTCTGGTGGTCGTGTAAGTCAACTTCGGATTTTTTAATTTCATATATTCTTCATTTCCGCGTTTAACGAGTTCAAAATCTGTATCGTAATTATATTCGCCACCGACTACGAGCAGACACAAAAAAAATGGCAAATTTGAGCGATTCTCAATCACAAAGTGGACTCACCGAACGTAATATTGGCCGGACCGTTTCCTCTGATTGGCAGGATCAAAATTTGCCCGTTGATTTCGTATTTAGATAGCAGGTTCAACCTTGGGAATATCAACTTAAGATCGATGTGTCGTTTGTCCAGATCGATGCTGAAATATTCGAAACAAGTTTAGTGGATCGAAAAGAATGTTAAAGTTTGACATATCCTGTGGGAGCCGTCTGACGTGGAGTCTCCGGAAACATTTCCTTAAACCATTAAATTATACCAGTCATCCCAGAATCCTAGTACACCCTGCACTGATCTATACAGGTCTCTGTCTGGTTGATCGATATAATCCTCTGGATTCATTTTGGGTTGCCAAGGATTGCGTGTGTTACTGGGTCGAGAGTCTCGCATTCACACAGAATGTGATAAGCGTTCTCTGTCATCCCATTACACACCCTGCAGTTGGTATCTCCAGTGTTGATCTGTAAATATCCTGTTAGGCTATGAAGAGCTGCACTAATCCTTTGGGGTTCCTTAATGAAGGTCTTTTCATGATTTTGCCTGGTTGTACAGAGTGGCCAAGATAAAAAGAGGCCCAGAGTCATACTGTACGTGATATTTGAATCGAGCGCTGTCGAAAGGGGTCGCGCGATGTCTAGCGGCCATGTCGTATTGTGTTTTCTTAAGCTTAAGAGTGTTTTCTTTGCTCGATTGAAAACGGCGTCATGGAGACTCTATTCACAACCCAAGTAGCATATTTAGTTGTGATTACCACTGCTATAAACACAACTACTTCATCATAGTCAATGTTACGTAATTATTACTACAATTAGGTACCAATTTTGAAGGGATATCTACTTAGACGACTTTGACAAGTAGGAAATGTAATGATATATTTGCCGTTAATAGTTAATTAAATGTTCAAACTTCATGAAAAATGCTATTTTGCAATATTTATTCGTAATAAACTATGCAATATCCCCGCTCAAAGTTGGCACAAGTAAAAATCCTGAAATAACTGCATATTTTTGCTAGAATTAATAATGCTGTATTTTAATAAGTTGTTATCTAAATTGAATATAACTTCTGGACTATGTTCTATGGTCCTTATAGTTTATGTGACTGCTAAAAAAAAATTATTTAATTTGTAAAATGCTTGATGTTATCAACAGTTTTCTAAATACTACATTTATACATGAAAAAAAAGTTCAGGTAGACTTTTAGTGGTCATCGGCAATTATCGACAAGCAGATTTTTACATGTACATGATCTCTAATGCCTCTAGTATAATGTCCAAAAAGAATCAGCTGCTCCTTTTAGCTCCTCTCCGAGAAAATCACATTTAATTGCGAGCATGTCTAATAAAGTTAGCATTAATAATAATAATAATATCAATTTATTGACTCACAAATGTATATAACATTTTATGCATATGGGCCAAAAAGACTAAATCATCTAATGATGATCTTCCCTTAGCCTTTGATTCATCCAAATTTTCGTAGATTTTGTCTGAAACGGTCATTTCCTCTACCTGACAGCCCCAATTTTGTCCAATCTTCCTTCTAAGCACTGCTCTTCTCATTCGCCATTGTATTATGCAGCCGACAATGTATCTCGATATATCTATAGCTACGTTTATATTTATGTGTGTTTATGTCAATTTGAATGTGTGTATATGTATTGACTTGTATATAGGTATATTAATTTTTAGTTTTTAAAGTTTTAGTATTTATGTATTGAAAATAAAAGCAATATTTATTCTAAGAATGTGTATATGGTATTTTTTTTTCAGATATACTATCATTCTTTGACTATATTTCCAGGGTTGCTAGTGTATACTGTATATTTAGTGCCACAGCCTTTGATTAAACCTTAAGTATTATAATATTATTAGTACACTAAACGCGCGTATAAAGTTTATGGAATGCATATTACATAGCATATTACATGTAGAACTAATTGAAAGATTTAGCGTAATTTTGCAAGTAATAGCAAGCAGTGCAGTAATTGATTCCGATAAATTTGAAAAGTACGCGCGTGACACTGCGAAATTATGCCCTTGTGACTTAAACCATATTCTCTTATTCAGTATCACTTATCTCACACACAATCATCATGAACCATTTAAAAGATATATATAGTAATAATAATATTTTTGCAAAGAGTAGACACCGCTAAATAAACTTCAAACTCAAAATTTAATTACAAATCATATTCTCATATTACTCTCTATATCAATTAGGTACAATCTTAGTAAGTGTTGTATGTGGACTTCTGGTTTCTTATATTGTTTTTTTTTTTTACTGTAGAATCTGTGTTTTAATTATTATGTTGTATAGCGGCTAAACCTTTGTACATATATATTTAATTATTTTCACTAATTTCATTGCCCTTATAGAACTTCACGGGAAATTTCTCTACTATTAGTTAGTTCAGTTGTGTATTATTAAATCTAACCATTTATGTTTGTTTATAATAATGTTAAACCATTTTTAAGCAAGCGGTTATAATAATTCTTCTGAATATTTTCTCATTTTCTGAATATGTTCCCGTTTTGTATTATTATCATTGCTAATATTATTATACATATGTATATTTAACTAAAACAGTTGAAAAAAAAAACATTAATAAATAGAAACTGCAATACCTAACATTATTTGAATAATTTATGTATTTCCGCCAATAATTACCTCGTGATTTTATGCTTAATCTTTTTTTCTGTTATGTAATTCAAATGGCCTATATTTAATTCCATTATCCTGAAAATATTATTAAAAAATTCCAATTCTATCAAAAGTTACAGACTTATTTCCGCAAAAGCGCGTTTCTGGACCACTGTGCGTCGTGACCACGAAATAAATTACTTTATGGTCCCAATAAAATAGTAATCCTTACGTCATTCTTACTTGTTGAGTCACTCTAAAGTTAATTCCCTGAGCAAGTAGTTACACAACCTTGCAGTTAGTATCTCCAGTGTACAGCCCTGTTATGGTGTAAAGTTGATTTTTACTGAATTGTTTTGATAGTCCCTTAACGAAGGTCTTTCAATCCATGAATTTGCTTGGTTGTACAGACTGTTTCAAAATGAATTACATTTAGGTGTTTACTATATGAATTTCTCCTATAAATTATGATATTCAGCTTTCTTGAAATGGGAGTATCGATTAAATACACAGTATATAGGTTATCTACCTGTCACTGTCAAAATTTATCGTCTAGGGATCCCACTAAACATGAGACGTATATGAAACATAACAAAAAAATTCTTAGGCGTAAAATTTCCAACATACAGCTTGTAACGCATATGAAACGCTTTTTTTAAAATATTTCTTGACAAATGTGTGATGAAATTATAAACAAATACATTATTAATTTATAAGATAACTTTAAAGATGGGATATTAATCAAACAGTTAAGGTAAATTACTTATTTGTAGAAATTTCATTTAGTTATAATTTATAACAAAACGGTTACCATTCTGGTGAATGCATAATGCTATACGACGTTTTATGTTGTCAAAAATATTCTGCAATATATTTGGTGTTATGTCAATGCATTTATTTGTAATTGTATTCCTCAGGTCATTTAAGTTATTATTTAATTCTTGTCTCATACATTTCATTTCTTAGCAATTAGAAAATAGAACAATCTAACAGAGTAAGGTCTGGTGATCGCGTAAAATGACAAATATCAAAATGACTGTGCGGACAATTTGTGCGCCGTTTGGCTCGGCAACCACTTAGACACCTCAAAAAGTAACACCACCGCCACAACAATAACTACGGCGGATAAATATCACACAGTTCTACATGCATTATCATACGTGAATTTTAAAATACAACATCGACATTTTTTAAGTGATATTTTACGCAAAAGTTATTCAAAACCTACACGAACTACAGACAATAAAACACTGTATTCATTATACAATATACACCTGTACATTTTAAATAAAGAGTAAATGTATGCAACAATGACATTAGAAATATAATTACTTATCATAGAAGGTAAGCGGCTTATTATAATAATACAAGTACTGGTTATTCAGTACTTACTGAGATGTAATTCATTTTGAAACAGTTATTTGTATGTCCAGTAGATTATATTAGGTCTTAATCCCCATGCTTTTCCATGAGCTCCTTTAGCCAACATGGGTATTGAACATGAGACCCTGGATTTAATCCTCTGAAGCTGTTAACTCCAAGTAAGCTTGGATTCTATAAAGCTGGTTTTACACTTGTCATTTTCTAGATCAATAACTAGGACTTGGAGGACTTGATGTCAATAATGGTTTTACACTTGTCAACGTCTAGTTCGATTTTAAGTTCAATTTCTAGTTTAAGTTCTGTTCAAGTTTAAGATGATTTCCAACTGTTTTACATCTGTCAAGAAATTGATTGATTTCAAGAACTTGGTCAAGTTCTAGAAACTAACATACTTAGAACATGTTCTATTTTTGCATCAAATTATCTTCAATTCTGTAGGAATTTCCGTAATTGGTACTCGTGAAATAATTGACTCAGATTAATGTTATAACCTGGTTACCGAGATATAATTCGCAGTACTATTGTGCAATTCTGGATGGGTTATACTTCTGGTCATGTTATATATATTTGGTTACATCCACGTTGTATTATTGTACTCACCTGTTTTAGTTTCGATATTTACTATTTGTATATTTAATAAGTTATTGGCAGTTATTATTTGATTCTACTGAGAAGGTATCTAAATTGTACATATATTTTTTGTAGCCAGACTGTAGCACGGGAAAGTTTATTCAGTTATACCACAGGTTATACCAATACAACAGTGTATGTGTATCTCTGATCAAGAAATCCACCATAAATTCACAAACAAATCTTCGAGACAGAGAATGCTTAACCTCAAACCTGGCGGGTAAAGGTTTGAGGTTAAGTATGCAACATCACTCCAAGAAATAATAATATCCCTGTTGTGACAGAGCGCTACCATCCCGAACGTTACAAAAGAAACTAATCGATTCTAATATTCCCGATTTCAAGTTCTATTAATTGACAAATATAATACAGCAGCAAGTTCTATTTTAAGAAATAGATATTGATCTCTATGAAGATCCTAATATTTATTGACAAGTATAAAAGGGCAACAAGTTCTAGTTCAAGAACTACAAATTGATCAATTTTAAAGTATAGACATTGATGAAAATATTGACAAGTGTAAAACCAGCTTTAGGATGACACCACTAAGATATTTCACTTAAGACGAATTGAACTGTGTGTGAGCTTAATTGTGAAGTTTTGTTTATTTATACAAGTTTTGTTAGGTGTTTTTTGAGAACTTACCCGACTTTTTCGAACTTATAATCATCGAAACCGGCCAATACGATATCGATCAGCTTGATCTTTAATTGTCCGGCTTCGAATTTAACTTCCGGCAATTTCAAGGGATTCAGTGTGGGAATCTTCAAGTCTTTATCGCCTAGGGAATAAATGAGAATTACGTTTTAGTATATTATTCTTTGGAGATGCTGGAAGATGTTTTTTAGCTCTCATTCAAAGAGATTCTATTTTTTATTTACGTGTTGTGTCACACATAAAAAAAAACTGAAAAAATATGTGATACACCTAAATGTATAAAAAGTGAAGTTGGCACCTTAAACCAAACTCAAAAAAGCCACCCCTCAAAAGGGGAAGATAATGATAACTTTGAACTGAGTGAACGGAATTAATTCTTGATTTTTTTTTTATAGAATGCCCATGATCAGTATTTATCTACATAATTTTTTTGAACGTGTTGTAGCTTAAGTAATTCCTGAGGAAAAAAAAATATTAATTTTTCCACCTACACTGAGAGAAATGAAATGGTTATTTCAACATTTTTCGTAGTGTCACGAATTTGAGCATTGATTTAACCATGTTGCATTTAAGTGAATCATATTATGCACCTATTTGAAACAAACATATTTATATCGTTGCACACTTTAGAGTTAATTTAACAAGATTATAGTGTTCAGGCGTAACCAATATTTTATCTTGTTGGTTTAATCCCACAAATTGTCGATTTTGACATTTGAAAAAGGTGTTCTTTAATATTTACTATCGGTGCTAACTCAATGAAATGTAATATTTAATACTATTACATATAGGTGATCGCACATGCGTATAGTCAGTCAGTATCCAACCTCCGTAGCAATAAGACCTATGTTTGTGAGTTTCTGTAACATCAATATTGAATAATAAAGATAATCAAAACCCATCGCGCAGTATATATATATAATATGCCGCAGTCAGAATAAAAAACAAACAATATACAAAAAAAAAACAGTGAAAGGAAGAAAAAGTGCAACAAATTATAAACAAAAAAGTAGAAAGGAACAAAACAAAATGGAGAATGTATCTCAACCCGAGAAGATGAAAATGGAGAGCGACCTAGCAAAAAATCGGAGGCAATTCAAAGAAGATTGGGAATTATATTCTACCGCGAGTGGTTGCAGTGGGAAAACAGCCGAAATACAAGCAACGACGCTGTTACATTGTATAGGAAAGGAAGTTCGAGAAATTTTAAATAATATTGAAATTACGCTGGAAAATACATCGGTCGACAGCCGGATGCAGGAGCAAGACAGAAGACACGTTTCACCCAAGGGCTGCACAAGGATGGAAGATCATTGGAAAGAGGTGTCCGGCAAATTCAAACAAGATCGTTTGTAACGGATTCGAACAATTCTAGAACAGGTCGGTGTACACGTTGTAATTTTACGCATGCGCAAAACAGTTGTCCAGCTTATGGTAAAATATGTGACAAATGTAATCGTAAAAATCATTGTGCCACTAATTGTTTAAGTAAATCGATTAATATGATAAAAGCCAATTCCGTTGAAAATAATGATTATTTGGTGGGTAGTATTACGAAATCGGTAAATTCTGATTAACGAATTTTAGTTAAATGTTGTTAATGATTTATTATGAAACGTAAAATTGTACTTTCCTTTCAAATGTGTGAATAAAACCGTTATATTTTTTTAGTTATGTTATTAAGACAATATAACTTTAGTAGTATAATGGCGTAAATGTTTTTCTTCTATTACCTACTATAGTCTTCCTAATTAGGCAATATATAGCTATGCGTTGCTATCAATGGACTAATTGCTGAATGTGCGGGCGGATTTTTAATTTCATGGATAGATCCATCGATTACAGTATATCTCTGTTTAATACATTAATGATACAGTAATCGATGGATCCATCGATGAAATTAAAAACTCGCCCGATCAGTAACGTGATTTTAAGCAATATCGAAAATGGTTCCACTAACAAGAAAATCTTTTTGGTATAACCACATAAAAGGGTTGAATTACATGCAAATAGTCATTCGATAAATACTACAGGTAGGTTAAATGAAACAATATAAGTTTTGAATCAACATTTTATAGTGCTGAACCAATATTATAAAATTATAGAGACAGTTATTACTTCGTGTGTCTACAACAAGTAACTGTGTTGGGATAATGTTATTGTATTATTCAATTAGCAGGTAGAAATTGTTAATGGAAAATTAAGTACATGTTCAAAGAATCACGCATAGTCTGTTTCTTATAACATTTATTATTATTCAGTTAACTATTTAGCAATTTAACATTTTTTTACGTATTGCATTAACACTAAAATATCATTGCTCATATTGAAAAAGAAAAAAAGTGTTCAATACACCATTTTATTAGTTAATTCAACACTTTTTTTCTCTCAAGGGTGGAATGTCTCTAATGAGGTGGCATCTATTGAGCTAATTTTTTGTACTTACAGCATGTGTGACAGTAGTATTCATTTGCTTTAATTTCAACCCGATAGCTTTATAGGGGCACTTCTCAATGGCTTATCGGAGCAGGAGCCTTTAATCAATAGATCGACTCACCTTGTAATATGTTGGGTAATACTTTATTGGCTTCTTTGGTGGCACATTCTGTCAAGGTCGCTTGATCCCTCTTGCATGGGGTGATGTACGAAGCTGTCGACAGAACAGGTAAAATCCATTTTTAGTGGTAGGTACTCACTTTCTCTCTGGATGGTGTGATAATTTATCTTTCGGTTTGAAAAATGAGTAGGGTTGATTACTCACGCAATTTTGCGGCACTATCACACGTGATAATCACCACTGCGGCCACGAGCAGTTTCAGGAACGAGGACATCTTGGCCATTTCGAAAAATTCAACGCACTGTTTCCGTCTCCGATGTCCGCGGTGCTTATATACTTTTTCCATGACTTTAACCTTGCTACGAGTTCAACTATACCAGTTACATGTAACACACGAATACAGTACGTACCTGTATGTTTATTATTTTTTTTTCTCTTTGAGACGAATATTCAGAAATATAAAAAAATCGAAAAAGCAATCGATTTCCTCAAATAGCTAATATAGCGATGTTTATGTGTGGATAATAAAAAAAACGGCGAGGAATAGATATTTTTTTCTTAATAACATTCCTAGTAATTATCCCTAAAAAAAAAGTTAGCTGAAATTGTAGATAATTGTACATAATAAAATTATATATAAATATAATTAGGTTGTTTATGAGTTTTGCCGTTCGACTGTGTGTAATATAATTATATTTAATTTCCCCTGTAAAAGAAGATGCATCCAGAGGAGGATAATTAAAAATGATGATAAATCTGGCAGAATGTTTATTTAATATTCTGTTCAAATATACATGGCGAACCACCTCAAATAATTCTTTACTTAAAGTGACCAAATAAAAGCTCGGCAGGACCTGATGATTTATGTGGTAATTTAGTTAAGGAGTTCGGATTCCTTTTTGCGGAGCCATTAACATATCTTGTCAATTTATCTTTCTCGCAAGGCATCTTTCCAGAAAAATTGAAGCTGTCTGCTGTAATTCCCACATACATAAGAAAGGCAGCGAGCTGGATATTGCTAATTATCGGCCGATATCTTTGACATCGATAATTAGCAAAATATTTGAATACTGCGTGCTGAGTCGTATGAACTCCTTTTTAGAAAAACACCAAATATGGCATCAGTGTCAACATGGATTTCGTAAAAATAAGTCCACAATAACGGCGCTTCTGTCTTTCTATAACTATATATTAGAACAGATAGATAACAAAAGAAGCCCACTAGCTGTATATTGTGATCTCAGCAAAGTTTTTGATACCGTGCAACACGAGAATCTACTAAATAAATTGTCTTTCTATGGAATACGCGGAAATGCCGCCTTTTGGATTGCGTCGTATCTTAATGATAGAGTTCAATACGTACAGTTGAGACATACTTCAACGGCTGGTACTCGTGTATATAAATCTGGGCTTTTACATATCACTTACGGTGTCCCACAAGGTTCCGTTCTTGGCCCTCTCTTATTTAATCTGTATACAAATGATTTAGTAGAATTTATATCCACGGCTTGTGTTTTAATGTATGCAGATGATACCACCATAGTAACGTCTGGTGTTGATCTTATGGATACCGAAAGACTTACTAACACAGCCACGAAAGATATGTACACCTGGTGCTCTGCCAACAAGCTGCTTATTAATGAAAGCAAAACTAATTTCATGGTATTTCATACGAGACAAAGGCATGATACTACAGCTACAATAGAAATTAATGGTAGGTTGCTTCAGGGTGTTTCATCGTTGAAGTTCCTTGGAGTGCACGTACAAGAAAGTTTGATCTGGGAAGAGCACTGCAAAGATCTTGCAAAAACTATTAACAGCAAAGCATTTTTATTTAGATCCCTTAGAAACAGTGTGTCCACTAGTGTTCTGCTTGTTGTCTACTTTGTCGAAATTCAATCTAGACTGATGTATGGTATTCTTTTATGGGGCAATTCACGTGGTGTCAGCGGGTTTTCTTGGCTCAAAAGCGTTTAATTAGAGTCATTTATTGTATTTCACCTACCACTTCCTGTAAGCCATATTTTCAAGTATCCAACATATTACCGGTGCTCAGCATGTATATTTTAGAAGCGTTGTGCTATGTTCACATAAATAAAAATCAATATCCAACTAATGATACTTACCATTCATACAATACCCGACAAAAGCATTATTTTCATAATTCAAAATTTAACTTGAGCATTGTGGGAAAAGGTATAGACCATGTGAGCCATAGATTATATAATATGTTGCCTCGTAACCTAAAGACTAATGAAAATCTTAATATTTTTAGAGCAAATGTCCAAAAACATCTTTTAAATAAATGTTGCTCTTCAATAGATGAATTTTAGTTTAATTATTTATGATTTTAAGAATTATTTATATATTTTTTTCTTTTATTTAGGATGAACCTTCAAAATTTATTATTCCTTTGTAGAACAAAAGTGCTTAATTTTTTTTTTTTGTTATTAATTAGGATCTTCTTTTATTTTTTGTTATTACCAAATTAAGAATTACTTTTTGTTAATGGTCTTAGGATAATTTGATTTTGATTTATTTACTTATGTATAGTTTTATTTTTCTCAATTCTTTGTAAATTATTTTTTCTTTTCTTTTTTGACTTATCTGATTATTATTATTATAGATTAATAAACATTACTTACTTACTTAGGATAACATTAATTATAGGTCGACTTTAAGCCACTATACCTGCGTTAATTACCTAATGCTAATTAATCACTAAGTGACATTAAAACCTGTGTAACACTCGGTTGATATTAGCATACATATGTTTCACCTTATCAAGGATACTACTGCTACTGGTCAACCCAATACCTTAATCTTATAATTTCATAAGTCCATTTTTGCTCATTATGAAGTGTATACGATTTTCTGAATCTGCAATTACAGAAAATGGTATACTTAGACTTCGTAACTGGCAAAAATTGACTAACGACACTTTACCTCTGAGGTATAGAAATGATTCAAATGATTACGTTTAAAAAACGTTTCTTAGAATGTTTATGGTTACGTTTCTGAAATGTATTCAAACGCAACGTTTCTTTTGAGACGCTTCTGAGGGCGGAC
Source organism: Protaetia brevitarsis (assembly GCA_004143645.1). Classification (NCBI taxonomy): domain Eukaryota; kingdom Metazoa; phylum Arthropoda; class Insecta; order Coleoptera; family Scarabaeidae; genus Protaetia; species Protaetia brevitarsis. Next base: position 67,420 of record RXPK01001100.1, on the reverse strand, counting down.
ATGTCGCATATGTGTTTCCGCACGTTGCACTTAACGTTTTACAGTAATAATTGTCTCAGCTCTGGAACGTTTCTGTTACCGAATTTTGTTTAGCGGGTAAATACCCACTTGGCAAAATAACATGACTATAACGTCGTCTAAATGTTATCTTGTAACGCGAAATGTTACAAAAATATATACAATGTACCACATGCAGTAACATTTCTACGACTGTTTAATGTCCGCCTAAGCGATGTTACGAAACAATATTTCCCAGTAATGTTAATACGAGGTCTTCGAGTAACATTACTTTAACATGACGATTAATGTTGAAGAGTATAGCTCTTCCGTAACATTTCTCGTATGTTAAAGAGAAATATTGATACAGTGTGGCAATTAAATGTTTCTATAAATATATCTACGCTAATGTTTCTATTAGGATCTTTTATTTACTCCAAAAGTTCTTGCTGCATTATACAAGAAACATGATGTTGAGGTTTATCGAGATTATTATTATTATTATATATTAATTAATATAAAACGGAATCTCAATCAGTCTTATTGAAATTCAATGTTAATATTATAATTTCATGTTACCCTCGATAGATCGGGCCCCTCTGTTTATACGAATTTATCTTCACTTACTAAAATTACATTAAAATTAACATTAAACATTAATGCCAGAAAAATATAATGGATAAGACATTTTTATAATATAACATTTTATTTAAGTCTTTTTTGTAGTTATTTTTGCAGATACATTAAAATGGACAATCATATAATCATATAGTTCTATGTAAAAACTAAATAGTAATACTATGAATAATATTATAAATAGCTATTTAAGTAAACGAAATACATTAATAAATACTTTAAAAAGTAAAATGCTGCTTACAGAAGACAATAAAGGCATTTATTGATTAAAAAAAAAGTACATTAAATTCCATTTTAATAAACTTCAGTATCGGAAACAGATTATAGGGCACATAAATTAACATGAATAGAATCTAAACAAAAACTCACAACACATAAGAAAAACGCCCCGAATGCATTTTATTCCTTTGAACATTTTGCTGTTTTTCTATCAAATCTTTGTTTTGCATAACGAAACCATTCCATGACTGTTATTTCGTATTCTGTATCTGTGAGTACAATATTTCTTCTAATTCTCTCTGAAATTAAAAAAAAAGACACCGTCAAAAATAGAGATCAGAAAAACTATTTTATTTATATGAAAATTGAGGGTAAGCTGCATATTTTATATATAGCACTGTTTATAATTATTGTAAAATTTGTATTTGATCAAGAATTACTATCAATTCTACGTGACATTGCTCATCCTTATAGCACAACAGGTAGGTTTTACTATAACATAATCACATAGGTTATGATATACATAATACATATCTGTCTTAAAGATCTTCGATGAATTTGAAAGGATCGACATACCTACTTTAGCATTATAAATAAAACTTAACTGATAATGTTGATCATTATTGACGGGAATTTTTTCTCATCAAAATAATTGCGACGCACAATCTCAAGATGGTCCTATCCACGTCCTGTCCAGTCACGATTACCGTATATTGTGAAAGAGGGGGTTCACAGGTTCACGCCAACTCGTGTATGCGCGGTACGAAAAAAACTTGTGATGGCAAGCGATACTAACTTTTACAAGTGCGCAGTGCACAACCACAACCCCACTAACATGATTATTATAGGCTACAAAAAAAATGTTAAAAAATTTCATCACCATTATTTACTTTATAGAGAAAATTTGCTCCATTAGTTTTGTGTTTTCAAAAATTCAAAATTTTGCAGAAACATATATACGTACATACCTATCTTACAATTTATAAAATGTAAATATGTTAATGTTACAAGCGCAAATGTTGTAACATTCCTTGTAATGATTCACCTTGTAAATATGGCAATGTTACAACTAAATATTACCTCAACATTTCTGACAACAAAGTCTTTGTTTTTGCAACATTGTTTTAAAATATTTTTTCCTGATTACATTGAAGTGTTACTGTAATGGCCTGCAATATTTCTATCATTATTTAATGTTGCTGTAAAATTTCAGTAACATATTTTTGTTTAACATCGCTGTCTAGTAAATAATGTAATATTACTGGAATATCTGCAACATTACTTGCCAAGTGGGTATTACGTTTCGCGATTATTTTGCGCCACATACGCAAAATATTTTCACAAATATTTAAACGAATTCCTGAAGATAATAAATTTGATTTAATTATGAATATGCTTGGTAATATCCAAAACCACTTGCAAGAGCATGCTTGTCAGAATAGTGCAAATATATCGTCAAGCGATATGCACATTTAAAAAAAAGTGTCCTTCGCCATTCAAATTTACTTATTTATTTACTAAACGACACAGACGTGAAAGAACAATATTTACTCGCAGATTTATATAGGATTGTACAAATAGATGACTTCAGATTCACTTGCAGACGTCAATAAGAAAACCAAGTTCACGCAATTTACCGCGGCGAATGACGGTTATAACAGCAATATCAATAATTTCGAGCGTACATAATAAATCATTCATTTTTATGAATTTTTAATGAATAAATTTTATGTGCGCGGTGATTATGTCAATTAAAATTAATTTTTTTATTACGAAACCGGTTCAGCAACTAAGTATTTTTATTCATTTACAGATATTACCCATTTAAATCTAGATAAAATTTTAATTTTACGCTTCCATATTAACAATAAAGTTATCTTTTATTAAACATAAAAAATGCCGGTAAGTTATCATCTTATTTCACCTAATACTCCTTCTTATTTAATGCCAAGGTAACTGTTGAACTGCAACTACGTAAATTGTCAAACAAAAATATATACAATCTGAAATATGCAGACTCGATTCATGCGATACAGACAACGTAAATACGAACGAAATATACATATTAAAAATCTATTATCAAGTAAAATGAAGTTGTTTATTTGTTATACCTATATATAAAAATCCTTAAAATGCAATTAGTGTTCCAGTGTTACTTTTTTGTGTAAATCCCTGATACGATACAACTGATATAAAAGGGGCCCTGATGTATATTTATCTAATTTTTTAGACAAGTTGTTGTAGACTGTTACAAAAAAAGAATGTGCGTTTCTAATGTTTCCTTAATGTGGACTCAATCAGCTAACATCAGCTTTAGCTATTAAAAGTATGCGTATAAACAATTTGAAGAACTCATATCAATGAGTGTGTGATCCAGATACGAACTCAATCAAAACAAATTAAATGTTACTAATTATTGATATTTATTTTCATAAATACTCCCTCTGTTCAGAAATAAGTGTCAGATTTTCACTTAAAGGTATTAAAATAACTATTAATGTAATACAGAATCGTAGGTAATTTCATGCTTAATGTTGAAGTTACTAAAAATAATTGAGGGAAATTTGAATTTTGTTTACTGGGCGTAGATCTTGCTTTACAGAAACCATGTTGATAAGGTGTAATAATATTATGTTTTGTGATGAAATGTATCATTATGTTGTATATAACACGTTCAATCACTTTACTAATAATATTAACAATTGTTATTGGTGTATAGTTTCTAATAAGTTGACATCACTCTTCTTCATGATTGGCAGTACTAAATCAGTTTTAAGTCATTGGGAAATTTTCCGCTGGATACAAACAAGTTTATTATATGTGTCAATGGTAAAGAAATGATTCTACTTAGTGCTTTAAGGAAACTAATGGGATATCATCAGATCCCACTGATTGGGTACTATATACCGGGTGTCCACACTTAAGTGTGCACTATTGATAACTTTGTTATCTTTGGAGGTATAGAATCGGTCAAATGGACAAAGTAGTACTATTTCTTATGGCGGTCACAATTTTGAAAACAGAAAAACAATTGAGCGTCGCGTTCTCTAGATATTCGTCCAAAATTATTTTTTTTTTATTGGAACGCCCTGTATATTTTTTTGCAATTTAAAAGAAAATTCCAAACTGAAGAAAAAAGTCTTAGTACACTATTATAAAAAATGTCAAATAAAGTAGTTACTGAGAAATCTTTATCTTTGCTTTATTGGCATGAAATTGATATACCTATGGAAAATTAAAGCGTCACATTCATTAAAGCGTTTAATTTAATAAACAAATAAAAATAAATACAAAATAGTCAGAAAATTACTCAAATTAAATGTTCAAAGACACACTCCTTCCATTTCAATACATTTTATCAATCTTCTGTGAACATTACGAGTAGCTCCTAAAATTGTCCTACGTCGATGAGTCGTCAATGATGTTGGAAATTCTTTCCTGAAGCTCATCCACTGTTGTATATCTATGTTTGTACACTTGATTTTTGCTGCCCCCACAAGAAGAAATCTAATGGCGTCATGTCAGGTGAACGCGCGGGCCACTGAATAGGACCATTTGTGCCAATCCATCTATTCCAAATATCTTTCTAATAACTCACTTATGTTACGGTGATTATGTGCGGCGCTCCATCTTGTTGGAAAGTAAATAATCTGTCTGTCTACCAAATTTAATTCATCCAGAAAAATTTCTAAAATTTCTGTCAATAATGCCACATATCTTTCTCTTGTTAAAGAACCCCGATAGAAAAATGGCCAACAATCGGATCCGATTATACCACACCAAACATTTAAACTAAATCGGTGTTAAAGGATAAACAACAAATGGGTTTTCACGACTCCAGTAATGATTATTTCTTTTATTGAACATCCCGCGATTAGAAAAGTTAGATCACACTCCATAAAATGTGTCTAAAGAAATTGTGATTTCTGCAAAAGCATTGATAAAGCATTGAGCAAAAGTTAATCGTCTTTGATAATCACCCAAAAGTAGTGTTTGAACAGGTTGATATTTAAAGAGAACATATTTATTTTTTTTCAAAATTTTATGGATCGTACTACGAGAAATATCTGATTCTCTGGACGAATCCCTTACAGAATTATTTGGATGTACCTGAAAATATGCAAACACATTTATTTCTATCTCTTGTGATAATATAAAACATTTTTTTCCTCTTCTTTATAAAAATTGTTTCGTTGCTTCTTAGTCTTCGATAAAGTTTTAAAAAATAGCGACGGTCTGGTACATCACGGTCAGGAAATTGCTGAATGTAACGTTCTAGCGCTCTATCTGAATTTTTGTTAAACAGCAAATACAACTACATAAATATCACACTTTTCTAAATGAGTAAATGCCATTGTTACGTTGAAAAAATTGTAAAAACAGTACTTTTTCCGCACAGTAACTTAACAACAACAATATAAATAATTTGACAGCTATTAAACAATGTGACGCTTTAATTTTCCATGGTATATCGATTTCATGCCAACAAAAGCAAAGATAAAGATTTCTCCAATAACTATTTTATTTGATATTTTTTTATAATAGTGTACTAAGACTTTTTTGTTCAGTTTGGAATTTTCTTTTAAATTGCAAAAAAATATACAGGGCGTTCCATTAAAAAAAAATTATTTTGGACGAATATCTAGAGAACGCGACGCTCAATTGTTTTTCTGTTTTCATAATTGTAACCGCCATAAAAAATACTACTACTTTGTCCATTTCACCGATTCTGTACCTCCAAAGATAACAAAGTTATCTAGAGTGCACACTTAAGTGTGGACACCCGGTATACTATTAAATCTATACCCTCATTGCAAGAAAGCGGAATATCATAATTTATAGGAGAAAATCACGAACACCTCTAGTTTCTAATTCATTTTGAAACAGTCTGTATAGTATTAACAAAAGATACTTAAATGCAAAAACGCTTTTTTTCTTGCATATTTTAAATCACATTTATAAGGTCTTAAATAAAACTCTGCATCATACATTCATATTGTTTCTTCATTGCCAACCACATCCACTTTTATTATTTCACTTTGTTTATTTTTACATATTCTTCTGTATTTGGCACCTTGTCTTTTGTATAATTTCGTCGAAAGAACGATAATTACGGAGCTGGTTTTTGTCTCGTGTAAGATTGCGGAAGTTACTGATTCCGCGGTAGTCTGAAGGTTAAAACATTGTTTAGAGTTTCGGAAATTTCAAAACGACTCCTTCTTGGAGTTGAATTAAATTTGTATGCTAGAAGCAGGTATAGTTCATTTACCATAACAGACGAGCTACGTCATAACTTGCAATTTCGGGCCATGTAATATCATATTATTAAAATAACCAACTAACATATAACTTATTCATGTTCAATTAAAGATACTATGTTGGTGCCTACTGCTTTTTAAATTGCATGCTTGTCACATCTTCCCAATGTATTCCCACCAATTTAGTTATTGCTGTCAACTGTCAAAGGGTTATATTTTGCATTTGCAGTAAAGTGTGGAAATTTGCGTTTATACTTGGTATATATTTATTTAAAATAAGTAGTTATTACAACTAAACCATACGGAAACCATTGTAATAAACAATCGAAGGAAGTTAATAGTTTCGTTAAATGTGTGTATTTCGACGCAGAACGCGAAAACAACGGGCCATTACTCGTAACTTTCGGTGCGAGAGTATAAAATCCATATATTTTAATATCATATTCTTTACAGTATTTCGTTTTTTAGAGAGTAACGATTGTTCTAAACATTCATGTTGCAAAACATAAGCAAATATCATCTATGAGTAAACAAGGAATTACATCACCTAACCCAAAACGAAATGCATACAAAATAAATGTTGTAAAAATTGATTGTTCTACTCATTGTCAATGTGCAATTGGAACACAATTTATGACATGTACGAAACAGTGAGTTATATACAAATATTGTTTACAGAAGTGGTTCTTTCACATACATTTTTCAGACTAACATAACACAGTAAACATTTTGAACAGTGCTCTTAAAGGAAAAGACATTTTCTATGGTTGAAACACATTGTTGTGGTAGATATTATTTGTTCTCAAAGAAAAGAAGTGTGTTACGAAACGATGAATGAAATATGGCAGATAAGAGGATGCATACAATTGTATAAAGCGGATTGAATTAAATTAGTCTGGAAATTTGACGTACTTGGTGTAAAACATATTGGAAACGAAATTCAGATGTAGTAAATCAGAGAAACTGGTTTGGATAGAGAAGAAACTTGCATACTAATCGTTACTGTGAATACTTTAAGCGATAATCATCCCGATTAAATTTATTGTAATTATTTGTGCTTTTTTGTTATTTTTTCCACTGCTATCATGATTAACATACTTTAAATCCTGATTTTCAAAAAGAATCATCACTAATATTAACGGTAAATGTTATTTTTAAGAGTTTATTTATTCACCTGTCAAAAGTGTTTGACAGTTAAATAACCTAACGGTTTGTTTACGTTTTGACGAACAGAAAATTTGCAACACGGTCGTGACGTCATAGCAGATTGACTCACGTAGTACCTCGTCTGTTATAGTAAATGAACTATATCTATATTCATTTTTAAAATTAATTTTTCTCAGTATACAAATTATAAAAGTCGTGACAAGCATGTTGTTTCGATAAACGGAAAAGTTTTGCTCTTTCAAATCCTTTGTATTTTTGTGCTACTGTATAACGTCACAGATGTTTTATTTTGTGGAAAATAACAATGATATCACCAGTGGTTTGGTTATTGTGGACAGCAGGTACCTATTTCATATTTATCGACTTCTACTAAGGAAAACTGTTTTAAAAATAAGGTGCTTGAGGGTAATGTGCTGGAAATAATGGATTACAACGATTAGTTTTAAATTTTTATTTACATAAACAAATATAGTATATAATATACATATGTATATATAATAAATCTTTTAAATTGTAATGTAAATCGATTTTTAAATAATTTCAAGTTATTTACCTTCTTTTTAGTTCACTCGATAGACGATTTTTTACGATCAGCTATAATACAAATAATACAATGTCGGAATTATAATATTGCTTACAACCTAAGGTAACTAACTACATATTTGTATTTATACAGTAAAAAATCGAAAATCACAAATATATCACACATAAAGTTTATGTACAGCTCCTCCCACAAAAAGGTTAACAATCTGAATGGCGATTTTGATTATATATTCTCAGGTTGAACTATACATACATACAACTGTGTTTATTGGAGGTAATTTTATTCATGCCAGCCGAAGAATAGCCCACATACGTAATGTTTACTCGTATTTGATAAATTCATATTTTATGTCCGCTATTCATTTGGTAAATTGTCTAATATGAAAGTTGTTTTGACGACCTTCATTTATTATTATTATTAGTTTTCAAATAAGGGTATCCATTCAGTTTAAGGGGCGACAAGTTTGCGACAAAAACCACAAAGGGAAGCATTTGTGTTTATCTGATATTCGCCTCTTATAACCATATGTATAAACATATTTTTTATTGAAACCTCGCATAACTAAAATACATACAGTTACGGACAAATGTAATACCCATATTCTTTCATAATGAAATAAATAAACATTTCAATTAAAATTTTGCATAACTTTAATTTTTTTTTTATTAACTCTCAATACTTCCTAAATAGTTAGGTTTTCATTGCTTTTTTAAACATAATACTAAAAAATAAATTGGAATTCACTCTTGTCTGCGATTGTATATCTCGGCACTAATATTAGGTCTCTTTTATACTTTTAATAGTAAAATATTAGAATACTGAATAGTTGAAATAAAAGCAGTAGATGTTGCAGAAATCAAGGCATCCTTATATATATTTATACATATATAAAAACTTCATTCCAGGAAATGCAGATAAATTATGAGAAACTTCTAGGAAGTAATCGAAAATAATGGAGACTGGAGACATTGGATGCTTCAAGATTGAAGAAATGAATTTATGCAACTGTTATAATTAGATAAAATAATAAAATAAATTTATAGTGAGAACATTTTGTTATTACAGAATCACATGTGTATATGTATGATACGTTACTAGCAAAAGTATCTCCTTGCATTTACTATTGAAAACTATATATTTTATATATAGTTTTCAAATTCACTTATTGCTTAATGTTACAATTAAAAAATTTACGAAAATGAAAGAAAGAAACTTGTCTATCCCCTATATCCCATATTGGCCGCATATATGCGAAATAAGGTATTCTAATAAATCAATAAGAACATTCAGAAACAGAAAATCTATTTTTTACCAAGGAATATATAAAAATATTATTTCAACGAGTGCTTGTTTATGCCTTAATAACAAAAACTAAATTATAAAAACAAGAAATCGTGTGTCGGATAAATACACAACGATTTATACATAACATCTGTTTCCACCGATAAGCCCCAGTCGTAGTAAAAGCTATAATCCATCTTAAATGCGCTCGCCACATACATTTTCGCGTAGGTTGCTAACTTTTATTTGGTTGGAGCTGTACGAATGTATATTCAAAAATTTAGTGCTAATACCAGCGATTTGAGCAACAATAACTATTTTAAATACAATCCTTATAATAAGTAAAGTATCTACTAAGTACTGTATTATGTATTTAGATGTGTGATTTGTAACGTTATTTTCTTCTTATTTGCAAAAGTTAACAATCTCTACGCATTGCTGTAATAATATTTTATCGTTGGAATTAGCACTAATTACATACTGACTTCTATTTAATATTCATCACCTTTGGGCGTCTAATTTTAAATAAATAAAAAAAATTGTTATGAAACGTTATTTTCACCAATAGAACAATGAGATAGCTTATCAAAATATCAGGCTCACTTTTGTCCGGGTTTAAGAGTTCATTGAGTTCATTCTTTGCATTTGATAACTACAGACGAAGTCATGAATGTTTGTAGTTACGTCATTAACAGGTCGGTAAAGTAAAGACAAGCGTAGTTTCAAAAAATTGGCCATTCATATAGACAAGCGAGATAGAAGTATATAACATAAGTCGTAGCTACTTAAACTATACGTCCATATTTTATTAAGTATCAACAAACTAGTTGAAGTGAGATAGAATACGGTCGACTAATGCGTAAATAAGACCTTTCATAATGTTTACTTCAGTGCATGCACCACGGCCATTTTAAACCCATTTTACCGCTCCGTTGACATTTGACCATCTGCTTTATACTGTTTTTGACCCTCTTTAGTTTGAATTTTTATTTACTTCTATTAATTTCTTTTACCAAAAGTTCTTTTCAGAGCTATAGTGAAGTAAATCGTTTAGTTTGTGGTAAGTTAGAAGGTGTTAAAGAACATACAAAGACTTAAAAACATTTTTTTTAGGTTACAGTTCAAGATGCCGCCGTAAACGACTTAGTTTCTTGTTGCCAAGAGTTGGTCAGTCGTTTACTAGGTATTTCGAGGAGGAAAAGCGAAATGGAAGTCCTCTAATATCCGTTGATGGGTCCATGAGGTAAAATTGTAATTGGTTATTATTAAATTAAAACTTACATACAAATTGTAGAGAGTTGCGAATGCTTTGGGCATTTCTATGGGTATCATCTACAACACAAAGCGCAAAGAAGGAAGCATATCTGCTGTTCCTTCATCGAGTGCTTCAACACCCTGTACAAGCCACGATTGATGCCAAAACATGTGATGTGTCAGAGAGAAATAAAATGGATGTTCGGAAAAGTAATTTATGGTTAAGGTTTATGTTATTGATGAATTACTTCGAGCACATGGCCATAAAGTGTCAAGACTTTCTCTGTATCACTGCGATTTTAATGCTATCGAATTTATATGGGCACATGCGAAAGGATATTATAATAAGCATATTGGTCGTAATGGTTATGGCGATAAACAAGTATTGGGAATGTGGCAAGAAAGTTTGGACAGCTGTACACCAGACACCTGGCAAAATTGCATAAATCACACAGGGAAAATAATTAAAGAGTGGTACGAAATGTGAAGCAAACATGACTTTGTTTTGACAGTTAATTGCGGATCAGAGGATGAGAGCGAAGACACAAATTAAAATATATTTTATTTCACTATTCTTTTCTTTCAATATTGACATATTTTAATTTAATTTACTGCAATATTATGTTTATATTATATACCATTGTATAGAAATTATGTTTGCTAGATAAAATAAAAACATCATCTTTCGTTTAATTAATCATTGTATATATATCAACGTATATTAAACTAAATACTTTATGTTGCTTGAATATTTTCCTACTTTGATTTGCAAATAGGTTTTGATATGAGAACTACATTATTGAGCGGAAATACATTATTTCATTGAGAACGCATTTAATAATAAGCTTAGCCTGATCACGAAAGCCTTGTCAATAGGAAAGTTCACTATTTAGAATCCTATTAGTTGCATTACTCATGATTGTTGTTAAAACGCAACGTTGACTAAAAACTGAACCAATCCTTTCAGTTATAAAAGAAATCTATTAAAACTGCGTATAACAATTAAATTTGACAATTGTCATTTCGTACAGTTCATTGTAAACAATGTTGGTGTGCCTAAATTTGTTTCAGACGCTGCATACGTCATAAGCAAATATGACGTAACTACAAACATTCAAGATTTCCACTGTACGTCTGACATGTAAAAAACTTATATCGACTATGGAAAGTTAGTGCAGTAAAACCGAAGAATTGCCAACAATTACAACCAATCTTAAATGAGATACTTTCAGATCAATACAACAAAGTCGATATATGGCAGGTATCAAACTAAATAAGTATGTTTCTTATGCCGTAATTAGTAGCCAGGAGAGGGATTCTCATGCTTTCATCCTGCAATTCTGTTTTTTTTTCCTTTCTTTACGACGCGTATTAAGAGTGTACAGCCATGTATTAAATTTGAATTTGTTAACTTTTCTATTATAACATAACCAACGGCAAGGTTTCTCGTTATCTGGTATTTGATTATAATTGTGTATTACTACGTTGTTTAGAGAACAGGTAATCGACTAATACCATTTAGAGAAGTGATTTTCTTAGAATGGATATAATAAATTAGAAGAAATATAATTCTCGGAAGAATTTCAAATAATTTTTTGTAGACAACACATTGTATGTAGATATTAACATAAAGTTATGGCGATCACAAAATGAAGGCATGGCTATAACATGACTGCTATTCCGATTGATTCTAATTTATGGTGCAACCAACATAATAATACTAAATTCACCACAAGTTTTTTAAATCACTGGGTGTGTAAATTATTTTATATTTACATTAACGCTAATTTATAAACGATATAGTTTCAAAATTAATCCTGATTAAAGTTTTTAAGATTTTATCACAAATTTACTATTACTATGTCATTAGTAAAAAGTTAATTGCATCATTCCCAAACTAATTTAACCAGATTTAAAAAAAAAAAAATACCTTTTTGGAGGTTACCTTTTATAGTTCAATAGTTCATGGTCAAACACCGATGAAGGTTAATCGATTTTTATTAATAATTACGGAGATACTTATTATTGATATAAGAGTCGATCAAAATTCAAATAGGAAATGCTATAGAATCGCATTTTAAAAGGACGCATCAGTGTTTTGTTTGTTTAGAAAGTGTTGAGAGGATAATTTATGCATCTGAGTGATGACAAGGTTATTTGTTTCAATCTTTTTTTGTCTTCTACTATTGTTGTTATGACGTGCGTTAAGCTATTGACGAGGGAACCGTCTCGTTTATAGACCTCATGGAGTGTTACTCAAGGGCACTTTCTGTTGTGGCGAAACTTCAACTTTAGGGAGTGCGATTAGACCTTGAAATCCGCTACATATTTCTTTTATCCAAAATAACTTTTAAATTATGAGAGATAGAAAAAATCTTTCAATGGAGGACGTGCACCGTTTATGCAGTTCTTTCGATCGGTAGAGCTATTTATATACAGGGTATTACAATAAGCACGGAACGACATACGTTGTGTTTATTTGATCGAATTTCAGAAATTAGTTATAATCGCTTTATTTGCCATCGAGTAAGTACTGTATATAGACCGGATTTAAATAATTATACAGGGTGTTTCACAAGGAATTAGTATATATCGAAAAAATCTGAAAATGTGCGTGCGCTATTGAACTAAAATATCACATGTTCTTGTTCATCACTTTATTGCATTCTCCATAAATAATAAAAAAAATTAAATAATCTTCCTACGTATAATTTAAACGTGTGGGCATTGTTTATAATTGAATACTAAGTGACATTTCATCAATGCTGGATCGTTTGCTGAATGATCATGACTTATTTAGATATATCAAACCAGGATGACATTTTAAAGAACTACGTAAGCTAGATTCTTACATCATAATATACATATTTTACTAATTATCTTTAAAAAAAAAGTATCCGTTTTAGGTGCGAAATGAATATGGTTCCTTGTGAGACACCCTGTATATTGTTAATTATAACAGATAGCTTATCTGTATTAGAGGCGTTAGGAAATTTAAAAAATCCGACCGATTTGTTGTTAGATACTTGGGAGATATGTTGCGCGAGGGGGTATAAAACTTTTTTGAATTAGGGCTCATGTAGGTACAATCGTAATGAGAGGGCGGAGTCCAATTAGCGAAAGAGGCGGTATCTAGCGGGAGATTGCTTGATTATTAGATTTGGGCTAATTTCGTTAGTGTAGTTAAAAAAGCGTTTAGGGAATAAACTTGATAATGATTGCGAGAGTAAGTGGATAATACCTTAAATGGGAGGTGGACTAGGAAATTTATCGGTAGCGTTTACACGTTTTAGGGAATGAGGGTTAATTTATCGTATCAGGCGGTTAGAATTAATAGAACAGGTCACGGTAATTTTAAATCATTTGTATGTAGAATTGGCTAGGGTTAATGATTCGATTGTGAATGTGGTGGGCCGATATAGCATGGCATGTTTTATTGAATGTCCACTCACCGATTGAGTGGCGGTCGCGTACGGAGGTTAGGGCATTAGCTAGGGGGTTAAATTGGCCGCGGGCGCGAAACAGATATTAGAGATAATGAGTCGATCGAATGGTGGGAATTTTTTTAGTATGTTGCTAAGAACTAGATAGGCTACGGCATGATATTTAGATAGTTAGTAGGGTAGCAGGCTGGAGGTGGGACATAAGACCATCTCGGTTAGTACGACCAGAGGATGCCCACAGGGGGAGGTACATCCCCACTTATGTGGAGCCTAATAGTAGACGAACCTTATGCGGACTGACGGATCTAGGCATATCTTGTCAAGGGTATGCTGATGATATTGTCATATACGCAAGAGGCAAATTGAGAATACCCTCTGTGACATAGTTCAAAGAGGTTTGAACTTCACACGAGAAGATGGTGTCAATCGATGGGACTCAATGTCAACCCCACTAAGACAACCCTAGTAGCATTTACCAGGAAAAGAAAATCCAATCTTAGAACCATCAAACTGGATGGGCAAAATATATGCTGGAGAGCGGAAGTTAAATATCTAGGCCTTACCCTAGACAATAAACTTCTATGGAACAAACATGAACTTGAAGTAACCAACAAGGCCAAAAGAGCTCTGATGGTGTGCAGAAACTTTGCAGGGAAAAATTGGGGTTGCAACCCAAAAATATTGCTTTGGATGTATACAGCGATAGTGAGACCGATCATCAATTATGCATCAGTAGCATGGAGCAAAAGAACTAATCTGGCCATCGCGAGAATTAACCTCTCGAAAGTGCAAAGATTAGCATGTGTATGCATAACGGGGGCTATGAGAACCTGCCCAACAGCAGCTATTGAAGTAGTATTGGATCTTGCTCCCCTCCACATTGTAGTAGAGGCTGGGAAAAGAACCGCACAAAGAATGGTTAAGGAAGGAATGATTAGGCATAGGCCTCAATCTCCTGACTGTGATCAAACTTGGGATATGCCCCGGGATGATATATGTTAAAAAATTTAGCTTTGTGAAGGAATTCACCATAAAGCTAAGTAACAGGAGCGAGTAGGATCATAACATCATCTTGAACTTGAATAGAAATGCCATCAAATGGTATACTGATGGCTCCAAAACGGCAGAAGGAACTGGAATAGGAATATATGAGCCTAGAACTACATATTCCGAAAGCTTGGGAAAATACCCAAGTATATTTCAGGCCGGAAATACACGCTATTGGAAATGTGGTACACAGGAATGGAGAAAAAGAAATAACGGATAACCTCGACAAAAAGGGGCTGGAATGCTTTTGTAGGGCCTGAACCTTTTGCGGGTTAAGTAGCAGTACAATACTGAAGAACTAAAAATAGAAATGGAGCAGAGAAAAATCCAGTGACTGGGAAAATCTCCAGGGAATGAGGCAAAGTAAAATTCTTCTGGGAACTAGAAGAGGTTTACAGAATGCATCAACCTGAGTAAGAACAATGTTCGCATATTAACAGGAATACTTTCAGGCCATGTAGACTGAAAGGACACCTGAGTAAGCTGGATTGCAAAAAGATCCTGAATGGCAGATTTTGTGGGGAACAGAATGAAAATACCCATCACCTCCTCTCAAACTGACTAGCACTGTGCAACTCGAGGGCATTGCACCTGGGAGCATGTGAAATCAAGAGGGAGACTTACCTAGACTGGGGCCCTCTGATATCCTACACTTTTAAAAGGAAAAGATTGGAAGGCCAGCTGTAAAGCAGCAAGAATAGGGACACAATAGATCTTTTAGGTCCGCAGTGGTAACACCACACTTGCTATTTACATACATACAACAATACAGGGTAGCACGCTTATAAATGAATATTTTATGCTCTTTACTGGTCGGAATTGGTGTTAAACTATAAATATTTAACAAATAAATCTTTATTTAATTACTCTTGCTTAGAATAATTAGGATTAAGTTATTATTAAGTATTAGAATAGGTACTGCTGTTGTTTTATTTGTTTTTTAGGTCATCATCTTTCCTGTTCAACTTCTGAATGTGTGAAAAAGAGAGCAGCTACGCGAGAACGGCAAGGCTTTCGGAATTTGAGGAGACGTGGAGGCTGCTTCTCCAGCACTCAGAAGGATAATAATAATTTATGGCTATCAGTAATAAGGTCTGGGACTTCTTCCCAGATCCGCCCAGAGTAAGGTTTCTACCATGGTTTTCCCTTACTCCGTGGCCATTGATTTTATATAAATATATTATATATAATCAGTGACCTTGGCGAATGCTGGGAGATAACGAAAGTCGTTCCATGGGCGCATTTAATAATAACTGATAGCTGACTGATTTACAGTAGACTCGCGATTATGTGAACTAATTTCTCGAAAGTAGTATTCATATGGTCGCGAGGCTACTGTATTATATTTTTGTTATTAAAAATCATAGGGAAGTTATATAGTTAGAGTAGGATCATTTCAATTGTTATGGAAACCCATATAGTACTTAGAAAATAGGTAACCTCGTGTAGTACCTTTTTTAGGTGGAGCACGGGGTTGGGATGATTTGTAATAATTTAGTTTTCATAAATAAAGTGTATATATATTGTATGTTGAAACCAAAACTATCGAAAATGGAATACCTAATGTGTTTGTTTCAAAGTTAGAGTCCTCTTTTTTTAAATTTAATTTAACGATTTATCAAGTAATTCTATAATTTTATTTATTTTCGTTTATTTCAAACATTAAACTATGCATTTAATTACAATTTTTTTTTCGCTAGGTATTGTAAATCTTTTAAGTGTCCATTTTTTTAAATTCTTATTTTTAATTTATATACAACTATATGATTTGCCGCTGTGAGATCTTACAATCTAACGATCGAAAATATTCTACAGGATAATTACGTAATATCAAATACGTATAAAAAAGAACTAGTTAAGAATCTAGAATTCTCCGACAAACTTTTTGAGCATCCGATAGACCGACAACAGACCGATTTCTACTTCGACGTGACCACTGCTGTTTCCGCAGAACTGCCCATGCAATCCGGCGCGGCCAAGTCGAAGGTCTGCGTGGTCTTATCCAATTTTCATAAGTCCGGGACTGCGGTGTCGAAGACCTTCATCTCCTGAAGCCCGTTACAGCGATCCATCTTCGTGGGATGGTTGCAGGATCGATGGAGACCTTGTAAGGAGCTGGACGAGAGAGTACGTTCCAAGATCTCGCCCCAGTACTTCTCGGAGAGTCCTTCGAAGTCGCAACCGCGCTGGTGGACCTGCCCAGCCCCAGCGGGGTTGTTGCTTGGGCAGCAGTGTTGAGCTTTGGGCTGTGATTTTTTACAGAAGAACTGAAACGGAATGTTGGGATTATTAATTTTAGTGCTTATTTCGAAGAGATCTCTTTTATTTTTTTTTTTTCGTTTTTATGGGAGGATGGGTTCAGCACCTCTTATATGCTAGGATCTTTTGCGACCTTACTAGAGCATTTGATTGCATCGATCATAACCTTTTAATGGAAAAATTGGAAATCTATGGTATACGTGGTGTAGTTGCTAACTGGTTTGCGTCATACCTTGCAAATAGGTTGCAGTTTGTTAGATTATCATACAAGATTTCTAATAATTTTATATACAGGGTGTTTTGAAACATCCTGTTTAAAGATTTTAAGGGCATGTAGTACGATCGAAAATAAGGTTAAAAGTCATAATAAACATATGTTACAAATCAACCGTTTACGAGATAACAGCGAGTGTTTCCTAGTAGTACATGGATATAACATATCCCAGTAAACAGGTGGCTTATCAGCTATTGTTTTACGACCAGTTTAATTTGACGTTTTTGTGCAAATTTGTAGCAATTACAATGGTTTGCGTATTCTAATGCTGAAAATGAGCGATAGGGTGTTCATGTACGGTCGTGCTAATGGGAATTCTTTACAAGCACGTCGCTTCTATGCTGAAACGTTTCCTGATCGCCAACTGCCTTCGCATGTGATGTTTCAGACGGTGTTTCAACGACTAAGAGAAACTGGTTCGTTTGAGAAGCGGTCTTGTCATACTGGACGGTAGAGAATAGCATGTACTCCACAGATAGAAGATCGAATTTTGGATATTATTGATGAAAATCCCGAAACTAGAGTTTAGAAGAATTTCGACTCAAGTGGGTGTAAGCAGCAATCTTGTTTGGAGAACTCTTTATGAGCAACTCCTATACCCCTACCATATCCAACGGGTACAAGCCCTTACTGTTCCGGATTATCAAGCGAGAAGGGCTTTCTGTGAGTGGTTTTTGCGAACAGCTGCTGATCGGCCAGATTTCGCTGATAACATCCTTTTCACTGATGAAGCTGGTTTTACTAAAAAATGGAATATTTAATTTCCACAACAATCACGTTTGGTATGACGAGAATCCTCATGTTACCGTTGAAGCCAGGCACCAGCAATGTTTCTCTCTAAACATGTGGTTAGGCATGATAGGGGAACGGTTGTTAGGACCGATTGTTTTGCCACAACGCTTAACAGGTCCTGCATACCTCGAGTTCTTGGAAAATACTTTACCTGAACTTTTGGAAGATTTACCTATAAATCTAAGACTGAAACTCTGGTTTATGCAAGATGGAGCTCCACCGCACTTTACGCGTGCTGTTAGGGAACATCTTAACAATGAATTTCCTGGGAGATGGATAGGACGAGCAGGTCCCATTGCTTGACCTCCAAGGTCTCCCGATCTAAACCCGTTGGACTTTAGTATCTGGGGTTATTTGAAAAGTTTAGTGTACGCAACACCGGTAAACGATCTTCCAGAGTTGCGCAACGAATAGAACACTGTTGCCAGATAATACGAGAAAAACCCTTGTTTTTTGAAAGAGTGCGCGCTTCCTTTGAAAGCAGATGTAGATCCTGTGTTGAAATGGAAGGACGTCATTTTGAACATCTTCTTTAGTTATAATCTATTTTATGTTAAAATGCAATAACATCTTAATAAAAACCGCTAAAGCAAACTTATTCTGCAATTGCGATAAAATCGCTGTTATTTCGTAAACAGTTAATTTGTGGACATATGTTTATTATGACTTTTAACCTTATTTTCGATCGTACTACATGCCCTTAAAATCTTTAAACGATGTTTCAAAACACTCTGTATAGCGTTGATTCTGTCCATTTGCCTGTTTTATTGGGAGTTCCGCAGGGTTTAATATTGGGCCCCGTTCTTTTTTTACTATTCATTAATGATATTGCTAAATTCATTAACTTCTCTCTTTTCATCTATGCGGATGATACAGCGGCTGTTGTATCGGAGGAGGACGCTTCAAGGCTTCGGGGGCGGGCAAATACACTTCTGGATGAGTTATGTACTTGGTTCGGTAATAACAATTCGTTTTTGAATATTCAAAAGACCGGTATTTCGTACAACTCAAATTCGTAACTATCACGATTTAAATATTCAGATCGGCAACCAAACCATTGAAACAAGTAAAACTATATTTTTTAGGAATTAAATTTGATGATATGTTATCATGGAAAGATCACTGCAATGATATTGTTGTGAGATTGAACAAATTGTGCTTTCAGATTTTAAGTTTGAAAGAAATTATTCCACTAAAATATATTTTCTCTGTTTATTTTGCCCAGGTACAGTCTCGGTTAAATTATGGCATTGCCTTTTGGGGGTCTTCGGCATCCGCAAATGCTGTGTTTCTGGTACAGAAGCGCATAATAAGATATATTGCAGATGTCGGGAGTCGTGAGTCATGTAGACCACTTTTTAAGAAATATAATACTTTGACTATGTCGTCTTTATATAGTTTAGAACTTGTATGTCATGTCTATAAAAATCAAACAAAATACATTAAGAATTTAGACGTACTACATACGTATGACACTATAAATAAATATCTTCTACGACCTACTAATAACTTTGCCTTAACTCAGGAAGGGCCAGCCAGCATCGGTGGTCAATTATTTAATATTTTACCTCCACACATCAAAACTTGTAGTACTCAAAACAGTTTTAAAAATAAGGTCCAGGCTCTGCTGCTGAAGCGGTGCGTATATTCGGTTGAAGAGTTTTTGCAGATTTTCTTCGGCATAATACGTTTTAGTCCCAGCTATATACCCATATATGCCTATGCATGTTTGACTGACTCTATTTTTTGAATTTTTTTTTGTATATATATATATATATATATACATATATATATATATATTTACATCCCGCTAACTATTTCGCTTCCTTTCATAACGCGGTCGTAGTGCGTCCCCTGGAAGGAGCGTAGTTAGAAGCATTTTAGTGACGTATATTGAACCGCGGGAAAAAATTGATAACGCCGATCACTTTTTTATCGCTGTAGCTTTAAATTGAAATTATACGATTTTTTATTCTACGCACTTTTTTGCTTCCTTACATTTGCCTATCTATTTTGCGTCCACTGCGTATATTTTCAGACAAATTGCTAACTATTTTGCGTCGATGTGTATTTTTTTTGTATACAAGTTGTAAAGTATAATGCGTTCCGCCACGTTGCCACATGTTGGTCGAAATAAATGTATATAGGAAGCAATATAGCATATTTAAGGAGTAATATAGGATCAATATAAAATTGTATTTTTGTGTTCTTTCGTGATGGACGCAAAATAGTCGAAATAAAGTATATATCGCCAGTCGAGAACAATGTATGAACTTTGGTCTAATTTGATAGCTAACTGAATTGAAAATCAGGTTAGCACCGTTTTTTAATGCTTAAGACTTGTTTTATTTGTCTAAGCTGATAGAAACATAATATGAGTGTTAAAAAAATAGTCTTATTTATTACTTCTAATTATTATGGTTTTAAAGCACATTTTATGCTTATCTGGAAAAATATTGGTGCAAAGTAAATACCTTGGAACTGATTTTCCTGTGAACCAAAAGTATTGAAACAACATATACGTACTTTCCTGGAAGTATTTCGCAATTGGAAGAACTGCCAAGAAAATATCGTCAATTACAAACTTCTTACAAGCATCATTTCAGAACTCATGTAGAGGGCTTTGAAACCAACAAAAGGGTGGTACGTAAAGGAATACCTAAAGGTTCAACCTGTGAAAATTACACTAGTTTCCTTCACAAAAAGAAGAAAGCTGGGTGACCTAAAGCCACCAACTCTTCAAACGAAAAGATACAATTCAGTCAAGAATCCAAATCCTTAGGACTGGTTCTTGACTCGAGGCTAACTTGGAATCAACATCTTGACCAATGAAAATAAATGTAATGCCAAAGGCATTAATGACAACCTTTAGAACAATTGGAAACAATATGGGGATTGACATCTCGTAAGTCTTTTGTTAACCTATGGCTCCCTGATTTGGTGGACAAAGACGATTATTAAACTCGCAAAGAGACAAAGATTAGCTTGCTTGTGCATCACTGGAGCTGCATAAATCTGCTGCGTAAACGATGCCAAATCTGCTCCTTTTATTTACATTAAAGGGGCGGCCAGAATGGAAACATATAGATACTCCTAGGAATGTCAGATTAATAAAACATAAACCGTATCTTTAAAATAGGCAGTGATACAATGACGCTCAAAATCTCCTTCGACAAACCCTTCAAGATTATCTTGAAAGGTGATGGTTGGACAGCAAAACCCAAACTGGTATGCAAAGCTGATCAATATCCTATCCGACAATCGAACCGTTCTAAAGAGTATTCTATCAGGTAACCTCAAAACTAACTTGGAATTGCTTGGTAAATGTTGAGCTACTGACTAAACTCAATAAAGCTACTTTGGTGCGAGTGCCAAGGCATAAGGGCATATCATGCAACGAACCTGCGAACGCTAACAAGCATTCTTCAGTAAAATTCATTGGATCTGACCCAGCTCTCGAGATAACTTAAACAATCCAAATGAGACACAGGTCACTGAAAACGCGTAAGGACAGACAGCCTAACAATCGGATGATGAGGCAACCATCTAGCATATAGCAACAGATGTGCTGGCTAACAACCGAATGGCCTTGGAACGGGTACAGAATATCTATGAACACTGATACGGCTGCCTAAGATAGTACCCACATAGAATAAGCGTCTTTAAAGATGGGCCTGTATGTAGACTATACAACAAGGAGGAGAAGGTAACCCACCACGTTGTTTGAGAATGCGTTTCATTGGAATGGCAGAGACTACCATTGCGGGAAGCAATCAACTTAAAAGCTGATCTGTCAGAAAAAGTACCACACAGGCTGCTAAGCCTACATTAAGGGATTAGCACCCTTTATGTAAAGAAATACACTAACTACGGATAATACAATAGGTGGGTTATCGGTAAGGACAGGAAAATGATTTATATCAGTTGCTCAAATCAATCAGTTATCTATTGCATCTACATATAGTAAAGTGCTGATTTATCTGAAATTTACGCTTGTTTTTATATTAAATCTTTAACATATTCTTTGTATATCTACTAGTGCTGCCGAATCGAAATCCGTTTTATGTGGAACCGGTTTTGGACGTGGAAATTAATCGCTTTAAAATCGACAAAGTGTAACCGGAAACCAGT
Organism: Protaetia brevitarsis; assembly: GCA_004143645.1. NCBI lineage: Eukaryota > Metazoa > Arthropoda > Insecta > Coleoptera > Scarabaeidae > Protaetia > Protaetia brevitarsis. Next base: position 45,118 of record RXPK01001100.1, on the reverse strand, counting down.
AAAACTGGTTTCGAAACCAATACCGGTTTTCAAAACCAAAATCGGTTTTTAAAAGGAAGAAACAGTATTTATAACGTAATTAACTTCAAAATGCACACATTTTTTTGACCTCAGGTTTGTAAATGGTTTTTTTTACTGAAAATCGATTACCGTTTTCGATATCTGGTGATTTCTGCAATACTAATATCTATCGTTCTTAAAATTCCACAAATATACAAAAAAAATCCGTTTTAGAGCCAAAATTGTACATCCATATCATCCGCTATCTGATTACACACAAGGAACCGCCAGGTCTATAGTATATAGCAGATTCAAGCAGTGATAAGTAAATCGCACAACGTTAACTATTGAATAAACTTAAGGAGGCACTCTTTGTGGGGATGCTATGCCATGTCATGTTTCAAAAATTCAACCTTGATAGAAAATATCAGATTATAATACCAGATAAGAAGGATCGAAAAGGCACTCCAGTGAGAGCGGACTCGAAATGGTATACAGACGCCTCTGGAACAGGCTACGGCAAGGACTGGAATATATGTAAAGAAGCCTAGAAAGACTCTTACGATAAGCTTCACCAGAGATACAACGGTGTAGTTAGGCGGAGGTTGTTGCAATTCATCATTGTGTCAGAGAAATAGAACCAGCCCGCACTTAAGGCGTTAGTTCCGTAAGTGCTGAGTCAAAGTTGATTTGGGACTGTGTAAGCGCCCAAATGAGGTGGGTACCCGTCAACATCGGCTTAGGTACCAACCACTCGAAAGTGAGAAAAGAGAGAGCAGATGAATTTCCAGCAGAGCTTGTCAAGGTCATTCGTAAGAATGGTCCTTCTGTTGCATTATCAATCGCAAATTTATTTTTTATTTATTTATGACACATTTAGAAGTAGCCACGCTTTGGCTACATTCCAAGGTTGGAGAGATACTAGTGTTATGGTTCATTCCGAAAACCTGGAACGGAAACCGTACTACCATCCGAAATCATCAGACAATTGTCCTCACATCTTTTATACTGAAGACTATGCAAAAAATATACATCTAAACATTACAGAAGGAGCACTTGTTAGATAATTCTCTGCATCTTCTGCAGTGAGCATACCAAAGGACTCGAAAGGAATATGGACGCAGGTGTACGCTGATGACATTGTCATGATAGCTAAGGAAGGTGCCCAGGCGTGGTGGCGGGCATCATGCGTAATGCACTGCGAATGGTGGTGGAATGTGCCTTTCACAAGGACCTCAGTTAATCCACAAAAAAACAAAGTTGGTTGCCTTTACCAACACTGAGGAAACTCAATGACCTAGGCGCGTTAGATGTTTGAAGCAGGGGGTTACAATTAACCAAGTGAAGTATCTCGGTGTTACCCTCGATGCGAAACTAAGCTGGAAAAAACCATTTAATCAAAAACAACGGCCAGGGCTATGCAACTATTCTGGCACTGCAGGAAAGTTGCTGGCAAAAACTGGGGATTAAAGCCCGAGAGTGATGCATTGGCTGATATACTGCCGTGATAAGACCAGCGATAACATACGAGCAGTAGTCTGGTGGAGGAGGACAGAAGTGTCCTCCGCAGTGAAACGCTAACCACTGTCAGAGGCAGGCATTGCTGGGGAATCACTGGCTGCAATTAACAGCACAGGGACCGCCTCTTTGGAGATCATGTGGGCCTGCCCCCGCCGTGCAGCTTTATGTGAGAGCGGAGGCCAATGAATGCGATCTTTAGACTGAAAGCCAACAACTTTGTGGCATCCCAACTTCAGGGTAGAGGGCACGCTTCCGGACGCGCCAACTGCTGCAATGCCCACAAACAGCATGGCAACCCAAATTTATCTTCACTGGAAAAGTGAAAAATCTCCAATACCGAACAGAGACCAGGCGCAGCCAGGGCACCGGAGCCGATATTTTCTGGCGCAGTCCTAATTCAAAGGATATCCATAAGCCTGGGGAAACATAACAACGGTCTTCCAGGCAGAGGTATTCGCCCTTGCAGCCTGTGCAGAAATGATTGCAAAAGGGGGCTACAATGAGTGAGAAAATTAATATAATGACTGAGAGCCAGGACAGCCAGGCTGTCATTACTGCAGTCTCGAACCCCGTAACTAGGTCAAAACTAGTTAGAGTTTGCAAACAATCCCTAAAATGCACTGGCACGAGACTACACGGTGTTTCTGATTGGGGTGCCGGGGACAGACTATATATAAGGGCAATGTTAAAAGCCGACGAACTAGCCAAGGAGGGCTCTAAGAGGACACTTCATGGGTCCAGAGCCCAGTATGGGATATTACTAAGGATTCTCGCAAGGAAGCGAGATCTGAACCTGGTTGGATAAAGAAAAATAAAAGAATGGAGGTTCGACCGAAGGTCAACTTTATACCAAAGCGCTGATAGGGAATGGGGATGTTAGTTTCTCTGATAACCTACTCAGGCGCAATAAGAAAGAAGTTAAAACCGTTACTGGGTTGGTAACTGAACACTGTCCCCTGAAAAAGCATCTATACAACACAGACCGGGTAAGCGAACCTTGGTGTAGAAGATGCGAACTACAGGAGGAAACGAGTTTACAAGTAATCTGCACATGTGAGGAACTGAAGGTACTCAGGCAGAAATATTTCGGGAGAGATCTATTGGAGCCCTCGAAGATTCTCAAGATCCCACTGGGCAAAATACTGGGCTTTATAGAGAACACCAAACTGCTGGAGTGGAAATAAGAGAATTAATAGGGATGATACAATGAGCACCTAGCTCGAGTGCCCGGACATTAAGTGCCCACCCTAACTTTAATGAATGAATGAATATGACCAACATGATACACCTACAGGGGTCACATATATGTACATAAACAGCATATTAAAAATTAACATTTGAGATATATATAAACAATAACAAATGTCCTCTCATCTAAAACTACAGATTAAAAGCTATGAACTAGACGCATGATGAGTCCAGAGAATAGTGGAAAAAGTGAGCAGGAGAAAGACAGGTAAAAGTATTTCTAAAGGAACAAAGGTGTGAATTTACTAGAGACATAGTGAGTAAAGACAGGAAGACTGCCAAAATGGTAGTAGGTCTGCTGACTGGTCATTGTAAACTAAACGGGCATATGTACAACATTGGCCTGGCAGATGATGCTATTTGCATATTTTGTCAGGAGGAGGAAAAAACACTAGTAGACCTAAATGAGACGGCAAAATTAGAGTGCGTCTCCTAGAAAAAAAGGTGACCGCATAGATCCAAAAAGGTTGCGGTGAAGCTTGTCCGTCGGCCACCTTAACCCTAACCCAACTTAACCTATGTGTCGGTTGAGGTTGATGCCAGAAAACACTTTTATTTATTGTTTAATTGATATAACGACAAATGTAAATAGCAAAGGTAAAAAGTGTGTGCTTTAATGAAGAAGCATTCTCAGAGTTTAGACCATCCTAGAAATCAGATATTCAAGCTAAATGCAAGTTTTTGAATATTTGAACTGAAAATCTATTTTAAATGTTGATTATTGGATAAGCAAGACCATGACATGTTTTATTTTGGTGGAGGCGCGAGGTATACTTCAAGCTTTGTAGTTCTTTCATACTGTTACTTCTGATATACCATACCATAATCAATTGAGAAAATTGTATAAACAAAGTATGCCGATTTCACTTTCCCGTTTGGCAAAAGTGTTCTGAGATTGAAGTTGTGTTTTTGATTCTAATTGATCTGTTATGTGGTCTGTACATAGCCGAGACTTTAGTGCAAGAGTAAAATCTGTCATATGATATCCATTTTCTGGAATTTGTTTACTGTAACTTAAAGATAGTCGTTGTTGACTAAATTGGATTTTTGTAATTTTTAAGTTCTAACAAAAAAAAACACAATAATGGCAGAATTATCCATGGCATTCTATGGAACTAAAATAAAGTAATGGGAGAAACCTAACTGAAAAATTATGTTAGAGGTATTAAAAAAGTAATACTGGAAGAGAAACGGTAGTATAGTTAAATAATTATAAATTTTCTGGTAAATATTACATTTTGTAATGAAAACAACTATAAAAAAAATCAAGTCACGAGGCAACCTCTTACTAAACCGGACACTTTTCAAATGCTTCACAATGTATTCATTAGTCAAAGGAAGAAACACTTCTAACATTATTTTTTTTAAATTTGTGTCATACATATGCCTACTGATTTACAATCAACTAACCTCATCGGTTCTTCTATATGTGTTGCGACGTTTGCCAAGTAGAAGGAAGCAAAATAATGCGCGGTTTGTAATAAAATATACGGCATGTGTATATTATTTTGGCTCTATCGGCATTTCTGTGAACTAAATTATACATGAATTTTACATATGACGCACTATTTTGCTTCCACCTATTTTCCATCATAGATACTAAACGGGTTGGAATAAAAATATGAGAAAAAAACCTGGCAATGGTGGTGGCATGACCAACGGGCATGTACGGACAATTTTTTTTTTCTTAGCGGTTTATTCGATTAATAAGGCCGGAACTATTTTGCGTCCGGTATACGGACGCATAATAGTCGAGGACGCAAAATGTAATGTAAAATGGCAATGCATGGACGCAAAATAGTGCGTGGGATAAATATATATAATACTATATATATATTACTGTGATTTTTCCAGGCTAATGTTTTTACGCAAAAGAAAAAGAAATAAATAACTTTCTAATTATTAGATCTGCCTTTACTTTGTTAAATATTCAATCTATAGTCTAATACTTAATAATTCAATGTATCAAATGTGCTTTTATTAATAAAACAGTGCAATCATTTATAACATGTATAATGCATAACAAGTTTATATCGGAAACATATAAAAAGTATGAGAACTCTTACTCAAGGTGAGTATACTTATTTGTAATGTTCAAAACAAATATTATCAATTATCCAGTATAATTTTAGATTCTTTAATTGAAAAAGTAACTTTTAAAATATCCCGCGCTATCATAAGAGAATAGAAAACCACCAACCACGTCTACCAACTTATAAAAACTAAAAATTTCAATCTCATAAGAAATAACAGTAACCTCTAAATACTATCAAAGTTATACATTCATTAATATAAAAATTTAAACAATGCTTTGACGAGATACCTCGTTTATCGGTTTATACAGACGCCAGAATACCTCTAGATGGAATTTCCTTGTAGTGACAATCCAGATTAGCTTGTATATTCACATAAAAGGCTCAGATCAGGAAAATAACATCGGTACCACAAAAATTCAGGGAAACAGACCTCCTCCGTTACATTCAAGATGTATGATTAGACTCGGAACAGTAAACACATGTATGATTCTATGTAGAACATGTACCCAGGTATAGTAAACACCAAATTTGTGAATTTATCCCCTTCGATACCAGATATACCAAAGCAATATGGTTTAATTCATTATATTCGATGAGAAATGACACAGCTTTTTTTTTAAGACTTTTCATCAACAACCTCACGTAACCGAGGATTTTCGTTCATTTACTTTCAACGAATTACATTGAGTTACTACCCCATTCAAGTAAAATAGAAACCTAGGATACCAGGCTATCGTACAGTTGTCAGACGATAAATTATATTCAACTTCCATGACTACTAATACGATTTAATCCAAATTATACTGGACTTACAAACATAAAATAATAATTACATCTAATATGGTTGATACCTTTCCTCTTATGAAACACAGCAATATATATATATATACAATATAATATAATTTGACGTATCCAATATACAATTATTGTATATTTACTGGATAAAATAAGCTATCTATCTATCTATCTTTCTATATCCTTCAAATTTATTTTGATTCACGTGTATGGCGGGAAGTTTGAAAAATACACACTGAAAAAAAATTTGGGGCAAGATTCCGATACGAGCAATTTTGTGCGCCTAAAACCGTGCAGGTATTTTACTTTTAGAAGTAATATTTCTCACTATAAGTAATTTTTTGAAGGTTTTCTCATGTAACCTGGAATATTTATAGTAATATTTCGAAATGTGGGTGACTTTTCCAAGATATTTTTCATGTAGTCTGGAATACTCAGAAGTAAAATTTCTAAGGTAGTGATAATTCAATAATAATTCAACCACCCCCTCTTCAACTAGCTCCCAGCGGAGACCTACAAACCATCTGAAATCGGAGCCAATGTGGATGTGGTTCATCCTTCACCACTTGTCTGCATAAATAAATACAAAGCGTATTTCGCCGCATCAAATCGTGGGAATCACAATATTCGTTATGTACTTGAATGAGTACACATGTATTTGCCGGCATTTTTTTACAGAAAATAAGTGCTTTTAAATAATTAATTTATGATTGGAATAGTAGAGTCGCCATTCTCCGTGGCTGTTTAGCGAGAAGCCGCCACTGACGACTTTAACGATGTTGTATGCCAATCACGCATTTATGTCTGTTCAGCAGAGAGGAGCACAGATGGGAAACGTTTTCCTATCAGCTGAAATAACAAGCGTTGTAGCGGAATAAGAAATAGAGTTAAAATTGTCCGCAGAAAAACGATACCGCCTTCGGTGTTCTAAAAAGTTAAAATGTAATTTCAGCGCGGTTGATAAGCGACGCTAATTTTGAAAGCTTCTCGGCTTGTATCGTGTGTTGGTTAAATAAATTGCGGTTAGATTTTCCGGGGTATACAATATTCAATATTTCTACAGAATATGCATTTACATTTCCTTAATTATTCTCAAATACTGCATAAGAACGTACGATTATTCATGGTTCATTATAGTAATAGTGACAATAATACCAACATATTATAAGATGACTTATATTGTGAAGAATTTTATCATCACTGTCAGTGGTTGAATAGCAAAGTAGGTTTGAGTATGTAGTTGCAAACAATATATATATATATATAGGATGAGTTTTTTAAACGGCACTTTTAAATGCACTTTATTTATTAAATAACTGTTAGTTGAATTAAAATTTTGATAATTGGAATATGTATTGTTATAACAGCTTCATAATCTGAAAATATTTTAATGTACATCGAGTGATCCGTAAGCTTGTAAGAAGTAATAAGATATTTTTTTATATATTTCTCAATATATGCGATAAACTTTAAGAGCTGATTCCTAAGGTTATTTTGATTATAAAAGTTCATATGAGTATATGTCCAAAACGGTTTGGTTTTAAAGTTATTGAATGTTTAATAATAAATTATGAATATGACTGACACGATATAATATCACAGTTGGTTCTTCAAAAACAACTATTGTGTTGAGAGGGAATGTTTATTTGTCATTTCAATATTTGTCAATAGTTGGCAGAGTATTCATTCAGTTGAATTGCCAGTTTCTGTTTTCTAAATGAATTACACGAATGCTGAGATGTGCGATATGCATCCGTTTACGGTCTGCCAATGGAAATTCGCGTGTTGCTAGACGTCTTTATGAAGAACGATACCCGAACCGTATCATCCCGCATCATTCAATATTTACCCGTCTTCACCAACATCTTAGTGAAACGAGAGATTTTAAAAAACGGACGACTGATACGGGCACTCATCTACAGTCAGTGAGAACACCACAAGTTGAAGAAACGGTACTAAATGAAACTGAGGAACATCCTACTATAAGCACCAGAAAAATTGCGTTTGCTTTAAACATTAGTCACCAGCACAGTTTGGAGAATATGAAAGATCAACCAATTGTAACCATATCACATTCAACGGGTGCAGGCACTTTTGCGCGCAGATTTTCCGCAAAAAGTGGCTTTTTGTCAGTAGATGCAACACAAAATCGCACAAAATCCCTGACTATCTTCGCTCAAATATTCTTCACGACGAGGCTACTTTCTCTAGAAACGCGATTATTAATTTTCATATAATCACATATGGGCGAAGAAAATCCGCACGAACTAGTGAATGCCCGTCAATCAACATCAATTCTCTGTTAATTGTGGGCCCGGACTTGTTTGGAGATCACTTGATAGGTCCACATTTTTTACCAGATGCGTTTAAATGCGAAGTATAGCCCGCAATTGTTGCTTGAAGAGGAGCTACCACTACTGCTGGAAGAAGTTCCGTTGCAATTAAGATTACAAATGTATTTTATGCGCATGACGGTGCTCCAGGCATTTTAGTTTAGTTGCTCGCGAGTTTTTGCACAATACGTATCCAGATCGGTGGACAGGACGGGGGAGGTCCACACCGTGGCCTCCTCGGTCTCCAGACTTAATTCTTTGGACTTTTTTCTCTGATGGGTCACCTTAAATCATTAGTTTATACGACTCCCATTGAAAACTGCGATGAACTGAGAAATCGTATTATCCGCAGCTTTTCAATAATTCAAATATCCCTGGTATTTTAGAAAACGGATTCGCCAGTCAATACGACGGAGGATAGAGAACTTGTATTGCAGTTGGGGGCGGTCATTTTCAAACAGTTAGTATAAGTTAATTTTGTTCTACTAATTCGTTTTTTAATTTATAATAAAACATTAATTATGTTAACTTAACAATTAACATTGTACAACTTTAGAACTAGCGATTTTGACATATGTTCTTATGAACTTTTATGATTCAAAAATAACTCCAGGAATCAGCGCTTAAAGTTTGTCGCATATATTGAGAATCATCCTGTATATATAAAGTGTTTCATTTAAACAAATTATTTTATTACTCGTTACAAGCTTACGGATCACTCGTTGTACTTAAAAATATTTTCAAATTACGAAGGTGTTACAACAATATATATTCCAATTATCAACATTTTAATTTAGCTAATAGTTATTTATTAAATTAACTTTGCCATATAAAAAACTCACCCTGTATATATATATCTATACCTCTATTTCAAAAAAACGGAATATATAATTTATAGGAGAAATTAATGGATACATAATAGATGTTTTCATTTTGAAATAGTCGGTACATAATATTTGGCCAAATTGTGTTTATACTGTTAATAATTTCATGTAACGTTTTTGTGTTGTCGTTTATTATGTTGCGCACGTTAAAGCGGATCTAAAACGTGTTTTAATGACTGCACTTTAATCGACACGAGTCGTATAACTAGAGAATACCTACCTTACTGAATAGTAATTCCCTGCTTATCCGCCGAAAATGATTGTTGAGCAGCCAGTAGAGGAACGGGTTCCAAAAACTATTGCTCAGCGCTCAGCCAGGTCGCGAGGAAATCCAGCGCTGGTGGTGCCCTCGAGCCCGTACAAGCGGCGACCACTTCCTGTATAGTCCACGGCGTTACCAGGACTATAAATCCTAGCGACATCGCCGCCATTGTTCGAGAGGCGCTAGTGCTGAGTCGTCGTTCCTGGGAGACCAACTGGAAATTGTAATGGCCGTATTAGGGTATTAGTGCGTGCGTAAGTAAAAAAGAGCAATTAATTCGGGGCTGGTCAGTTTTCTGTCTAAGCACGATATTCTGAGAATTTCAACACGGCTTTAGAAGAGAAATGTCGACAACCACTGCTCTTATTAAATTTTTATAACATCGTCTTAGAGTGTATGAAAGAACAGAGAACCGAGTGGTACTACGTGAAGTCAGTTTGCACTAATGAGTCCACGACCATGCTGCAATTTTCTGTTCGTCAAAACGTAAACAAACTGTTAGGTTATTTAACTGTCAAACACTTTAGACAGGTGAATAAAAAAACTCTTAAAAATAACATTTACCGTTAATATTAGTGATGATTGTGTTTGAAAATCAGGATTTAACGTATGTTAATCATGATAGCAGTGGAAAAAATAACAAAAAAGCACAAGTGAGTACAATAAATTTAATCGGGACCATTATCGCTTAAAGTATTCACAGTTACGATTAGTATGCAAGTTTCTTCTCTATCCAAACCGATCTCTCTGATGTACTACTTCTGAATTTCGTTTCCAATATGTTATACACCAAGTACGTCAAATTTCCAGACTAATTCAATTCAATCCGCTTTATACAATAGTATGCATCCTCCGATCTGCCATATTTCATCCATCGTTTTGTAACAAACTTCCTTTTCTTTGAGAACGAATAATATCTACTACAACAATATGTTTCAACCATAGAAAATGTCTTTCTCTTTAAGAACACTGTTCAAAATGTTTAATGTGTTATGTTGGTCTGAAAAATGTATGTGAAAGCACCACTTCTGTTAACAATATTTCTACATACTCACTGTTTTCATACATGTCATAAATTGTGTTTCCAATAGCACATTCACAAGTAAAATAATGAATTTTTACAACATTTATTTCGTATGCATTTTCGTTTTGGGTTAGTGGATGTAATTCCTTGTTTACTCTGGATGAAATTTTGCTTATGTTTGCAACATGAATATTTAGAGCACTCGTTACTCTCTAAAAACGAAATACTGCAAAGAATATGACATTAAAAATATATGGATTTATACTCCTCGCACGAAAATTAACGGCAGTAATGCCCCTGTTCTCGCGTTCTGCGTCGAAAATACACGATTAACGAAACTATTAACTCCTTCGATTGGTTTACACAATGGTTTCGGTATGGTTAGTAGTAAATAACTACTTTTTTTAAAATAAATAGTATACCAAGTATAAACGCAAATTCCCACACTTTACTGCAAATGCAGAATATAACCCTTTGACAGTTGACAGCAATAACTAAATTGGTGGGAATACATTGGGAAGATGTGACAAGCATGCAATTTACAAAGCAATAGGCACCAACATAGTATCTTTAATTGAACATGAAAGGGTTATATGTTAGTTGGTTATTTTAATAATATGGTATTGCATGGCCCGAATTTGCAAGTAATGACGTACCTCGTCTGTTATAGTAAATGAACTTTAGGTATTTTTTGTGACCTGCAAAAGGTTTTTGATTGCGTACAGTGCGACGATGTCATTGAGAAGGTAACGAGCTATGGCATCAGAGGTATAGTGGCAAATTGGTTTGCTTCCTACTTGTACGACCGCATCCAATGCGTGGAGATTAAACCTATGAGAACATACACTCCCTTCATCTGAATACCTTTAAAGCAAGTATGAACAACCTTTAACATGTTGTAGGCCAAACATTAGTGTGCAAATACGTTCGCGGGCCGCGTTTAAAAGTAGTGCATTTTAAAGTAGTGTTCATAATTTTTAGCGATAGATATCAGACACGAAATAATACGACAATGTTATTATAATGCAATTTATTTATAATTAAATCCTGAAATTTGGAATTATTACAAACTACGAAAGTTAAATAGCGACAACGAAATCAATGAGACCCTTGAGCTTGAATTTGGGAAACTAATCCATCGATGTTCGGATGAATTCCACTGATACAAAGACGTAAAGAATTTTCCAAATTATCGTCAGTCAGCCTTGTACGATGTTGTTTGATTTATTAACTTTCATCACTGAAAAGAACTGTTCGCATTTATAAGTAATGCCAAACGCACAAATCGAATTTTCTAAGCTCCGGAAAATGGTCTTCTTCGAGGTATTTTTTGTAGAAATCGCACAACTCCACGTCTTCAAATTTAGATTTTAGGAGTGAGTTTTCTTGAAGCTCGATCAACTCCATTTGCAAGTGTATTGGAGCATTTTGTACATTACTTTTTGTTGGAGTAGCTAATAAATTGAAACCGTCTTACATGTTTTTAAAATCGCTAAATCTGTTCGAAAATTGCTCCGACAGTAACTTGAGCTCTTCAGCGTATTGAGCATAAGTAGTATTTTTATACGCAGAGAGCGTGGTGAAATGGTAACTGTTACCAGACAGCAACTGTGCCTCCCGCAAGCGGATTTTGTTTTGAAACGCTTTCAAACGGCTGTACAAATCATTTACTAACTGTCCTTGTTTTTGAAGTTGCAAATTTAAATCATTCAAATGGCCTGTAAGGTCGACCATCCATTTTGGGTCACTCAATTCAGATAGTGGTTTATCTTTTATTTGCATAAAATCTGCTATCTCATTTCTAAGCTCGTAAAACCGTTTCAGCATTTTTCCTTTACCTTAACCATCTGACTTCACAATAATATGTTACGTCGTCATATTCGGCTGATATTTCATCCAAAAACGCCTTGAACTGACGATGGTTAAGTCCTCGGGATCGAATAAAATTGATGGTTTTTACTACCACATTCTAAACATTCTGAAGTCGAATGGACTTAAAACACAAGTTCTGTTGGTGGATAATGCAATGAAGGACTATCAAATCATCTTTTTGCACATTTAATTCAATTGCTTTTTCATACAAAATTCCGATGAAACCTTTACGTAAGCCGACCATAGAAGGTATACCATCTGTGCATACACCAACTAATTTTGACCATTCAACTTCATTAAAAATGTCCTCTCCTGTAGTGGTTCCTTTTAGCGGCTGTAAAGCAAGCAATTCCTCAGTAACAATGAACTCTTTATCAACACCTCGAATAAATATAGCCAGTTGAGCTGTGTCAGACAAATCGGTGCTCTCGTCTAATGCTATGGAAAATGATTCAAAACCAGCCATACGGTCAGTCGAAGCTGTTTTTATATCATTAGCCATCATTTCTATACGTCGGGCAATTTTTCGTCTTGACAAACTATTTTTTTCAAATACATTTTTCTTTCCAGGACACAAAACACTGCAACCTTCTAACATACACTCCTTGATAAATTCTTTTTCGGCAAATGGTTTTAATGACTTTGCCAATTTGGAACTAACTATAAAACTAGGTTTCACAACATTATGAAGTTGTGTTCTTTGTTTATGAAACATTTGCTGCTGTTTTTCCAAATTTGCGGTAAGCTTCTGGATTTTGTCTTTTCTTATTATTTGTCCTGTCAGTGAGTGCAGCATAGGATGCTTAGTTGAGTAATGCCTCTTTATATAGAATTCTTTCATCACTGAAATGGATTCATTACACAGCAAACAAATAGGCTTACCATTGTGCAAGATAAAAAAGAATTCTTCAGTCCATTTTTCTTGAAACTGGCGACCCTCTGCATCTACTTTTCGTTTCTTTCCACCAGACATAATTTTCGTTTACTTTTCGTTCGATAAACTTAATAACAAAATATAATTAGTAAGCACTCAAGATGCACACAAAGTCACAAAGCAAATTGACGGCACTAGCAGTTCGCTAGGATATCGCTTGTCGAATTTATCACCTCGGTAGCTTCAAATAGAACTGAACTAAAGTTCGGGCCATCCACCCGCTCATATAGGCAAAATGAAGGAATGATCTAGAATCGCTCTAGTGTAGAACATTGAGAAGCTATAATCTTTTTGTTGCGCCACCAGTGAGGCGGCAAACATCAAAGGCTTTAATGTTTGCCGCCTCACTCTTTGATGATCGCCGCCACTTGGCTTGCTCGCTCACTTGATTCCACACAAACAAACTCCATATCACTCGATCTTTCTCATTTGGCGTGAGTATGAGTAAGTAGTGTAATATTTTTTTTTAATTGGGTTTTTCAAAATGTCTCGCGGGCCGGAACAAATCTTACAGCGGGCCGGTTGTTGCCCACATATGCTTTAAAGCTATCAGACGAACATTGACTCTAATGCATTGACGAACGTCGACACGGAGCCATCAAAAAACGTTCCTCGATTTGCAATTTATGGCGTCTGGGTTTTATGGAACCAGGTTCGTTATATTCGACGCTTTTCAAAATGTTTCTGAATATCTCTTGGAGAATAAAGAAGCCGTTAATGCTTAACGGTGTGGTCACCATTTACCACGTTCGGGGCAAAACGTTATAATAAAAGTTTTCACGCTAGATTTAACTTATCCCCAGTTATTATTGCGTTGAACTCGCGCAACCTCACAGAAAAGTGTTACGTAGAATATTCCCGTGATATTTCCTGTGCTGGAAATGCATGATACGTCGCAATCAGCGCAGCGAGTTGGTAAACACGTACGAGTTAGGTGATTGCGAGAATCGTGAAAATTCGATGGTGGAAATGCAAGAGGAATAAAAAGATCCGTACTTTAAAACACTTTTACTGTTTCTTATTGAACGCTGGAAGCTATGAAAATAATATTCTTTGTTTACGTGCATGATTGGGCTCACACCAAAATGTACCTATTACGAAGAAATTTTATTATACACTTACACCGCATTCATAAATCTTCGTCTGTGATTGAGTGGTCTCGAAAATCGGCGTCTGTACCGTATTGGCAAATTTATGGTTAAATGTTGAATTTCAACGATTACATTTAGTATATAAAATGAAAATGAAAAAAATAATGTTTCCGGTTATTATACACTTATACCGCATTTCATAAATCTTCGCCTGTGATTGAGTGGTCTCGAAAATCGGCGTCCGTACCGTATTGAAAATCTATGGATAAATGTTGAATTTCAACGATTACATTTCGTATATAAAGTGAAAATGAAAAAAAATAATGTTTCCGGTTATTATACACTTATACCGCATTTCATAAATCTTCGTCTGTGATTGCGTGATCTCGAAAATCGACGTCTGTACCGTATCGCAAATTTATGGTTAAATGTTGAATTTCAACGATTACATTTTAGTGTATAAAACGTGAAAACGAAAAAAATAATATTTCCGCTATCTAATTCACAATTATTCACCAGGTCACACTCCCATCAATCTGCCCCAGTGACCAACTATATTTATTTCATATTTTATAAATATTTAACAAATATTAAATCTTTCTTGAATATTAGTTATATTAATATAATATGCATAAAATATATTATAGAAAATATATTAGGAAAACATTTAAAAAATATATGCTATGTAGCAATAATAATATTTTATTGCAAATGTTTTTCAATATATTTTTTATAACTCTGTAAGAATTTTTGCTTTTATTTCTGTAAATATTTATTTCATATAAAAAAAAAAGATTGAATTTTTGCTTTTGTACATTTGGTGCGTAGGACGAATAAATAAAAGGGTAAAATATGCATACATATTAAGTAGGTATGTACCTATTTAAATGATAGTCTAAAGATTAAATTAGATATATATAATTAATATGATTTAATTAGTATCTAGTTGAGCGCTGTAAACTTTTCTATTAATATATCTGCGTTTGTATATACTTATTTGTAATATTTGTAAGTTGCGAACGTCAACACAACACCTCTATTCATTAAGGTGCCGGTGTTATATGATTTAGTATTGTTTATGCGTCTATGGATTAGGTACATAGATGCATACGCGCACGTGCGTATCATCAACGTTTTCATTCGTTTGTCCGTTACTAGTTATAGTTTATAATATGTATACGATAGGGCAGATTGGGTTACACGTGTAATTAATTGTTGCGGGGTGTGCTTTAGTGTTTGTGGTGACTACGAGGCAAGTAAACTTGAACATGTCATGATTTATAAGATAATTGAATGCTCAATATCGCTATGTACAGAAATCGTTTAATAATATAATTGTAGGAATTTTATGCATCATATATGTACTGCATCTACCAGATAAATTGCTAGTTGATTTGTTTAAGAGATTCATCTCGGTAGATAAGCGTCATAACCTCAAATAGAGGTTAGAATACTTGTGTTGTTTTATTGTTTGTACGTAGAATGTTTCTCAAATATTATGAAATAAAGTAAAAATAAGTTTCGTAAGTATTAGAATGTAGCTACCACTCCAATTATTGTAAATGCTCCAAATGTATTAGTAGTGTTTGATAATGTTGTACGATGTTTTATTCATGGTTATGATCTAATACAATGGCATTGTTTTAGAGCCATAAGGAAACGCCATGAGAGCGCACACCGAAGATAAGAAAAAAGCATAGGGTTGTACCTGGCACCAGCAAAGGCTAGACTTAAAAGAATATATTTCTTATTTTATTGGCTTATTCAAATAAAATGATATAAATACGTTTGTTTTTTATTTAGAACACTTCAATTAAAAAATAGTGATTAATTTGATAAACCTTCAGTATGCCTTAAAAGATGCCAGAATTATTGATTATTAACTTGTATGGTGAGTGTGAAAAAAACAAGTTATTGCCTTTAGACAACTCTATGTATGTTTCAACTTTCGTTATCGACGTTATACATTCTAAATAACCAAGAACAATTTTAGTGCATTTTGACAAATTAAATAGATTTGCATAAAAAATCTCAATTTTCATTTAAATAAATATTTACAAATATTTAGAAAAAATATAGCACTTATATAAATTTAAAAGATGGAATAATATTTTAATTGAATATTTTTATCTATATTTAGAAAAAATATGAAAAGTATATTCCAAAAACCTCTCACGAAAAATATTTATAAATATTTTTAAAAATATCTATGTAATATTTCTGGCTGTTAGGGTGACTTCAGGAGCTCCGTCGCCTAAGAAGTTTCCAACTAACTTCCCTAGTTCTCAATTTGGCCAAGTTACAAATTCGCTTCTCACTTTAATCCTTTTATCAACACCTAGAGATCGTTGGACATGTCTTGGTTCACTTCTGGCTAGCGATTCGGAATTTATAAAGTTCGAAAGAACACACATACGCGTGCATCGTCATGTTTGCGCCAACTTCTGGAAAGGATATTTACTAGAAGTTGCAACACGTCCACTAGTTCCAGAATTGCATATGCAGAATTTGTACTCGTCAGATATATGTGGTAAAGTGGAAAAGTTTTGAAGTAGCACTGCTGAAGAGATTCGCTCCGGATAAATGTAGAGGCGAACAGGTGGAATGAAGATTTAAAAGTTTTCCGAAAGGAAATATTTATCGGCTAGCATGGGGTTAGAACTAATAATATTACTCATTCTTGATCAGTTACCCAATAATTTATTTAAACGTGGAGTTATTAGTACGAGAGATGAGACTGTTTCCTTTGAGTAAAGTTGTTTGTTAGAAACTTGAAAATATGGCGTCGTAATTAACACAGGAAAAAGAACGCGAGAAACACCAAGTTTTCATGTGAATGTGCAACTCCAGTGACCAACAATATTTATTTCATATTTTATAAATTTTAAAAAATTTATCTATTCTTGAATATTGGTTATATTAATATAGTATGCATAAAATATATTATAGAAAATATATTAGAAACGTTTTCATTCGTTTTGTCCGTTACAGTTATAGTTTATAATAGAGACGATTAGGAGGTTAGGTTAACTGTGTAATTAATTGTTGCGGTGTGTTTAGTTGTTGTGGTGACTAAGAGGTAAGCAAAACTTTGAACATGTCATGGCATTTATAATATAATTGGAATGCTCAATATAGCTATGTACGGAAATCGTTTAATAATATAATGTAGGAAATTTATGCATTAATATGTACTGCGTCTACCAGATAAATTGCTAGTTGATTTGCTAAAGAGATTCATCTCGCTAGATAAGCGGTCCATAACCTCAAATAGAGGTTAGAATACGTTGTGTTGTTTTATTGTTTGTACGCTAGAATGTTTTCAAATATTATGAAATAAAGGTAAACAAATAAGTATCGTAAGTATTAGAATGTAGCTACCACTCCAATTATTGTAAATGCTCCAATGTATTAGTAAGTGTTGATAATGTTGTACGATGATTTATTCATGGTATATATGAAATACGCATATTATAGCATTAGCCCAAAGGCTAGACTTAAAAATGAGTATTTTTCATTTTTTATTGGCTTATTCAAATAAAATGATAATAAATACGTTGGTTTTTATATTTAGAACATTTCAATGAAAAAATAGTGATTAATTTGATAAACCTTCAGTATGCCTTAAAAGGATGCCAGAATTATTGATTATTAACTTGTATGGTGAGTGTGAAAAAACAAGTTCTTGCCTTTGTAGAAAACTATGTATGTGTCAACTTTTCGTTATCGACGTTATACATTCTAAATAATCAAAGAACAATTTAGTTCATTTTGACAAATTAAATAGATTGCATAAAAAATCTCAATTTTCATATAAATTATTACAAATATTTTAGAAAAAATATAGCGCTTACATTAATTTTAAAATATGGAATAAATATTTTAATTGAATATTTTATCTATATTTAGAAAAAAATATGAAAAATATATTCAGAAACCTCTCACGAAAAATATTTACAAAATATATTTTTAAAAATATCTATGTAATATTTCTGGCTGTTAGGGAATGTGAAGGCCTGGCGAGGACAAGGTTTCTAGTAATGGCCATAACCCACCCCAATCCTAATCTAATTTACACAGAAAAAATCTTTTGGAAAAATATACAACAATATTTTAAAGAAAATATTGTGGCAGTAATTAGCATAATTATGTAACCTTATCACAGATTTTTGTTAATTATTACATGTTGTTTTCGTAAATAATACTTTAAAATTGTGGTTAAACTTTTGTTGTATAATTTCACACAACTGTGACATTTTTTTCAACAATGTTTGTGTCGAGACGTACACGACAAGATTGTGGCAATTTTTGACACAAAACTTCCTATTTTTTCGATATTTTTGTTTCTAAATAAGTGGTCTAATTCAAATACACCAATGGCGAATTAGAATGGCAAAAGCTAACAATGAGATACTGCAGTCGCCAGAGGGCGTTATTCGAGTACAGCGCCATCAAATTTTTAACGGATAGTCAGTTTATATCATAGTTTACAAGGCCATTTGAGCATTTTGAGCTGTTGACGTGGTTTATGCAGATATACCTAATTTCGGAGCGATGGAGGAGTTTGTTGTAATCAAAGTGCAACAGTGGAACCTGGAAAAACTACTGGATGCGTTAAAGGTAAGACAAATTAAAGTTTAGTGTTATAGCATGGCATAAGTAGGCACATACACAGAGATTCAAAATGATTGTCAATTTCGCTCCTATAGATAGTAATAGGGTGTAGGTATATGCCGCGTGTTTGTAATGAAGGTTTGAACTAAGTCAGTGTTGGAACATAAGAAAGGTAAACGGATCTGTCATAAATAAGGAAAACTAAACCTATATTTGAACTCGCATTATATAAACGACTATGGATTGGTGTTTCTGCTTGTAAAAATGAAATGTAATTAATTAACTTTACTAAATTATGATTTTACAAATTCAGTACTAATGGTGTTTAACTAAATTTATTTTATTCTTTAAATTATAACATACAATTAGTATAATTATTAAGTGACCAAAGTGCATCTCTCAGTTCTTCTATGGTATGTATGTTTTAGATAGCCGAACATGAAGTAATCTAATGGGGTTAGATCAGGCGATCTTGGTGGCCATCTTTGTGCTCTAACGAACCTGTCAGCAAAAAACTGTTGAAGATATTGACAGGTTTGTCGAGCAGTATGTGCTGGAGTATTATCGTGCTGAAAATAACCTGCTTCAAGCTCATTTTCTTGTAACTCTGCAATAAACAATTCAACATCTGTTGGTAACGTTGGGCTGTTACAGTTTCCTGGAAGAAAATTGCCCTATTATCTGTGCCTGGACATAGCTAACCAAACTCCAACTTTTACGGGATGCAATTGCGTTTCTCGAAATTCATGTGGATTTTCTGCAGACCAGATACAATAGTTTTGTAAATTGATATAGTCTGTTAGATAAAACCAGGCTTCATCCGAGAAAAATTATTTGTTTAGTAAGTCATCGTCCCTTACATTGTTATTAAACCAATGACAATATTCCAATCGCCTATCGTGATCTAATGGTAATAGTTCCTGTACCATAGAAACTTTATAGGGATGAAAATGTAACTTTCTTTTGACAGCTCATTGCGCTGAAGTGTATGATAAGCCTATAAAATTATAAAATGTGATAAACTATTTCACTTAATATTGATTTTTTACCTGTTTGTTGAGCTATTACCACAGATAAATTCCATTATTTTCTTACAGTATTCAGAAATACTATTGTTGGTGATATTAGATGTAAATATAAACGATTTGAAAAAAAGTAAATAAGATAAATCGAAAGATACTACAACACGCATGCCAATGTCGCTAAATGTCAAGAAAATTCATTTAATGTATGAAATTTGTATGTAGCTAACTTCGCTCATTAAATTGGTAATAAGTGTAGATAAATTTTTCCGGAAAACAGTTTTTTTCTTACGACAATCATTTTGAATCACATGGTATATCGGCAATATATGTAAACATATTTGTCTTAACTGAAAACGATATAAATTTAATTTAATCTAACAATAAGTAAATATTTCTACTAGTGGCTGCATCTTGCTCGATGTGTAACTTATAGTGGGTGATGGTTCAAATTTTACCAACAATACTTCTTAAGAATAGCTAAGAGTATAATTTCTACGCTATTTCCAATTGCTTATGATAGAGAACACATTCCTGATGTTATCTGACCTTAACTCATTTTTGTTTTAGATAACGAAGTAAATGAAGAATGCTTCAAGAATTTAACTTCAGATGACATTAAGGAGCTTCTTTTGTATTGGGTGTTCGAAAACTAATCGAGGCCAAGTTCACGGAATACTTTTCAATTGTACAGGTATCTTCTGAACAGTAAAAGTAAACACAGTTTAGGTCACCAAATCAGAGTCATGTCATATGCGCCTGCACATCATACCACGAGTTATTGCTGATTTGCTGATTGCTAAATGGTGTGTTGTTGAAGTTTTTGTTTTTTTTCTTCGCATAATGTATAAAAAATATATTACATGTCATATGTTTATTAGATTGTTATATTTTAATATTATGTTATTCATTCATATATGAATAAAATTTTGCATTTAAATGCGTTATTATTGATACAACACCTAGTACTTTTACTACAAAATTGTAGTGTTATCTGAAACAATACTGTTGTATGTTTTCACACAGAAGTGTAGTAAATAGTAAGAAAATTTATATTAAATTTTACTTCCTAATAAGGTGATTTTTCGTACAATATCTGTAACTAAAATGTACACACTATTGTGTCAACGCTTAGAATAGATTTTTCAGTAATTTTTACTACAATATTGTATCTAATAGAAATACAATCAGTTAACTACAATTGTGTCGTAGAAATTTAGATAAGTTGTAGCCAGTCGTATTCCCACGACAAATTGTAGTTAACTGTTCTACAATTGTTGGTTTTTTGACAACAATTTTTTTCCGTGTAAACATACAAATGGTTTCTCAATTGTTTGATTAACATTTCTTTTTAAATTCCAATATTGCCTTCCTAAAACTTTTCTTAAAATATTCTAAATTCGCGTTAGAAAATTGTGCGCCCTAATTTCAAGTTTCAAGGGAAAAAATTCACTTTTAAAGTCAAATCCGTCCGCGCGAATCTGGTTCCCTAATAAAGTGCAAATGTCCTAGGATCTGGCTGTAACAGTTTAAAACATTAGCGTAATTGCAGTTTAATTAAAACAGTTACCGGCTTCACGTTTTGGGGGAATTTAAATCTGGTGGAACGATTCGGTTCAATTTGTCCCTTAATTGATTCCAGAGAATTTAAATAATAGACATTTTAAGCTTTTGTATATGTACTTGATGGAAACGCTCTTTTGCGTTCGAAATTGTAAAATGTAAAAGTAGAATTTCAACGCAAAACGAGTAAGTACACTGTAGTACACGCAAGTCTTAGTAGATTAATTGCGTAATTGTGGTGAGTGTATAAGTACGTTTTTTAAGTACTCAATTTCTGCATTTATACCGAAACAATGGCAGTCATTAGTATTAATGAGATACAATGCAATCAGTAACTGTTAGTGGAGATCTTTTATCTCATCTTTCTCTCCTGTTATTTTAGATATGAAATTGACATTGTAAATAGTCTAGATATTTTCTAAAAAATATTTAATAAATGTGTGTTGTATTCAGTAAGATATAATAGTATACTAACGGCCGTTTGCACCGTCTGTGATTAACATTTTAATTAACTAATCAAAGATTAAATTTATAATTACGAATTAAATATGAATAGGATTGCACCGAACAAATTTAATTAATGATTAGTTAATTAAAAAGTTTGCGACAGAAATATAGGTTGGTAGTGCGTTAAGTTTAGTTTTTAGTCAAAAATCGTATTTATATTGGGAACACTGTTCCATCATAATGAAAATTGCCGCTATGCGAATGCGCGATTTTAAGCGGCATTTGAAAGTTATTGGAATTTAAGCTGAAGAAAATTGCTACAGAATTAGATATTGAAATAAAAAAAGTTGAGTAGTAGTTTTAAAATAGAAATTAATATGTGAATGCAGGTTTTTTCATTATGCAATTCTTTTATTTGTTTGTTCTGCAAATGCTCCAATTTTTGGTACTTTATTTGACCTCTGATATTATTTGTTAGAATTATTTTATTATTACCATCATTTCCTTATATATTTTGTCCTTTTTATTTAATAAAAAAGTGGTTAATTACATACACAATATTTCTTTTAAAAAAATCAAAGTGATAATGCATTTAGAGTAAATAAAATATATTTCGTTTATACAAAAGCCAAAGAAAACAAATACAAAAAGAAATGTTCAAAAGTTAATTTCTATATAGCAATGAATTACAAATTGTTGAAATAATCATTAATTAGTAATGCCTGTGTCGCAGCAGGTACATCATCAACAGCGTCATAATTAATCTCATAAAGTTCTCCATTTAAAATTTCTTGATTTAATTTTTCTTCATTGATTTCCTCTTTACTCACATTTATGGCTATATTGTGCAATACTGAGGTACCAACTATTACTGCCATAAAGATATCCAGCTTTAAGCGACAACCATATGCCAGTATTGGAAAACATTCTTCTTTAGAAACATGCTGTCAAGACATTCCGGTGTTGTAATATGGCTTTCATTATAATGATTTTTCACAACTGTTTCACACTTTAACAGTGGGGTCAATAAATATGTTTTTGAGGTATATCCACTGTCGCTTAGGGAAAAGAATGGATCGTTAAAGTGTATATTCCCTGGCCATCGTACTACGATATCCATTATTTTTTAAATTTAGCATCATATAAAATTGTGAATTATAGAAAGATATCCTTTCCTATTACGAAAATACCTCCGGGTCATTCCCACCTGAAACCATGAGTAATCCTAAAATACATTTATTGTCAATTTTTATTTCGGGAATTAATTTTGATTTACATTGGACTTTCTAAAACCCTGCCAAATATACACTTCTTGCACGCCGCTATTCCTTGTTCTAATCTTCAAAGTGAATACTTTAATTAGCTAGCTATTTCAATTTACAGTCACAGATATTTGTATTATAACCAAAAACCGCATAACATAACCTATAATCGCCTATAACACGATTGTAAACAAAAGAAACTACGCTTGCGCCAACTTTAATTATGAGTTAATTCGTACCTTGGGTACTGATTAAAGATAATCACGAATTAAGGATTTAATTATTAGTTAAGCAGTCGGTGCAAAAGTTTAATTATGATTAAATGTTAATTATAACTTAATCACGAACGGTGCAAACCGCCATTAATGTACTCCAGGAGTGCGTAAGTATAGCTATTCTGATGCAAAAAAATCAAGTTGAATACTGAGTATATTTAATATACTTACTGATTGGTTGGGTTTTCCAATTCTGATTATTAAGCATGTCATTAGCCCCTGTATATTTGCAAATACACAATTCCCATCACGTTTAATATAGCCCAGAATAATAGGAAATGGTGAGTTATTAAATATTATTATATCTACTAGAGAATATAGGAACCTAGTCTTACTATGTAAATATAGATATTAAATTTACTGTTATCGAAAAGATAGATTATTAAATTATATTTAAACATATATATTATTAACCCCTGAAGTATGGCAAAACATTATTTCAGCATAAATTAACACTATATAAGCTGCTATTTCACAAACAACAGTAAATAAATATCACTCATATCTACACTGAGAGAAATGAAATGATTATTTCAACATTTATCGTAGTGTCACGAATTGCAGCATTGCTTTAACCATGTTGCATTTAAGTGAATCATATGCACCTATTTGAAATAAACATATTTATATTGTTGCACACTTTAGAGTTAATTTAACAAGATTACAGTGTTCAGGCGTAACCAATATTTTATCTTGTTGGTTTAATCCCACAAATTGTCGATTTGATATTTGAAAAAGGTGTTCTTTAAATATTTACTATCGGTGTTAACTCAATGAAATGTAATATTTAATACTACTATTACATATAGGTGATCGCACATGCGTATAGTCAGTCAGTATCCAACCTCCGTAGCAATAAGACCTATGTTTGTGAGTTTCTGTAACATCAATATTGAATAATAAAGATAATCAAAACCCATCGCGCAGTATGTATATATAACATGGCGCAGTCAGAATAAAAAACAAACAAAATACAAAAAAATCAGTGAAAGGAAGAAAAAGTGCAACAAATTATAAAAAAAAGTGTCAGAAAGGAACAAAACAAAATAGAGAATATATCTCAACCCGAGAAGATGAAAATGGAGGGCGATCTAGCAAAAAATTGGAGGCAATTCAAAGAAGATTGGGAATTATATTCTACCGCGAGTGGTTGCAGTGGGAAAACAGCCAAAATACAAGCAGCGACGCTGTTACACTGTATAGGAAGGAAGTTCGAGAAATTTTAATAATATTGAAATTACGCTGGAAAACACATCGATCGACAGCCGGATGCAGGAGCAAGACACAAGACACATTTCACCCAAGGGCCGCACAAGGATGGAAGATCATTGGAAAGAGGTGTCCGGAAAATTCAAATAAGATCGTTTGTAACGGATTCGAACAATTCTAGAATAGGTCGGTGTACACGTTGTAATTTTACGCATGCGCAAAACAGTTGTCCAGCTTATGGTAAAATATGTCATAAATGTAATCGTAAAAATCATTTTGCTTCTAATTGTTTAAATAAATCGATTAATATGATAAAAACCAATTCCGTTGAAAATAATGATTATTTGGTGGATAGTATTACGAAATCGGTAAATACTGATAACGAATTTTGGTTAAATGTTGTTATTAATGAATTATTATGAAACGTTAAATTGTACTTTCCTTTCAAATGTATGAATAAAACCTTTATAATTCTTTAGTTATGTTATTAAGCTAATATAAGTTTAGTATATAATGCCGTAAATGTTTTTCTTCTATTACCTACTATAGTCTTCCTAATTAGGCAATATATAGCTATGCGTGGCAATCAATGGACTAATTGCTGAATGTGCGGGCGGATTTTTAATTTCATCCATAGATTCATCGATTACAGTATATCTCTGTTTAATACATTAATAATACAGTAATCGATGGATCCATCGATGAAATTAAAAACTCGCCCGATCATTAACGTGATTTTAAGCAAAATCGAAAATGGTTCCACTAACAAGAAAATCTTTTTCGTATAACCACCTAAAGGTGTTGAATTACATGCAAATAGTCATTCAGTGTATACTACAGGTAGGTTAAATGAAACAATATAAGTTTTGAATCAACATTTTATAGTGCTAAACCAATATTATAAAATTATAGAGACAATTATACTTCGTGTGTCTACAACAAGTAACTGTGTTGGGATAATGTCGTTATTATTATTAGCAATTAGAATTGTTAAGAAATTAGTTAATTGAAAAATTAACGTCTGTTTCTTATAACATTTATTATTATTCAGTTACTAACGAATTTAACATTTTTTTACGTATTGCATTAACACTAAAATATCATTGCTCATATTGAAAAAGAAAAAGTGTCCAATACACCATTTTATTAGTTAATACAACATTATTTTTTCTCTCGGTGTAGAGAATAGGAACCTATAGTCTTGCTATGTAAATATAGACATTAAATTTACTGTTATAGAAAAGGTAGATTATTAAATTATCTTTAAACATATATATTATTAACCCCTGAAGTATGGCAAAACATTATTAGTGTTAATTTATAACACTAGATAAGCTGCTATTTCACAAACAACAGTGATAAATATCACTCATATCTACACAATCCTAAATTATACTTGCACATTCTGGGATACAAAACTATTATTATAGATACAGATTCAATTCACTTCGAATCGTCGGTTTATCAGTCGATATTCGTTCGATTGAAAATAAATTAGTTTGTGCTACGATATTGAAATATATATTGCTCTGTGCGTACGATTACCTATACGTATAAAATGAAATTCGTTTCGCAAAAACATTGATTCGCTGCGATGCAATGTGCTAGGTGCGAATGAAAACGTAAAAATACGAACTTTTTAAATCTATGCGTCGACGTCCAATGATTTGTGCTGAAATTTGCGCGGAAAATATTCATTTCGCTATACAAGAAGTCAATACCGCACAGGTCGAGAATTTGAGGATATTTTATCATCCCCTTTTTTTATACACAGGAGCAATTACAGCCGATTTTAAAATATTCGGAAGCATACCGTTATAAAAGGGTTCCTTCCTTCAGCTGACAATACACAGCTTATACAGGGTATCCACGTAACTGGTTCATTAAAAGTTTTATGATGTTCTATTATTTACTTATATTTGAGATTTTGCACCAGTATCTGTTCGATTGGAACTAAATTAATTAAGCAAAATATCACTTCCGTTTGACCGGAAATAGATGTCAACTTCTTTTTATTAAATAGATGATATAATTTTTATTCATTTTGATTCTACAACCATAAATACGTCAGTTTTCATTAGCTATTTCTATAGCTACATGTTGCCGTTTCTTGAGTTATTTAAGTTTTTCTTTTTTTTAGTGATAATCATTGCATCATTAGAAATTAATATCTCGGTTAATACTGCAAGTAGAGACTCCAAATTCGCTATGTTATGAATGTAGATATTACTCTAAGAAACGGTAAGCACACTTACATTCTAACATACAGGGTTCAATACTGAGGAACAAAGTGACATATTTTCAAATGCAGAAACTTTTTTTATTTTAAATAGAACACCCTGTATTTTAATTCTCAATTAGGAAGTAAATATCATCCCCTATCGCTTTATATGAGCATTCCCTATACTATCTTTAATAGATTTTGAGATATGAGCGACTTCTTGTTAAACAGACTAAGTATCGTTTTTTTTTAAAATAGAACACCCTGTATTTTAATTCGGAATTAAGAAGTAAATATCATCCCCTATTACTTTATATCAGCATTCCCTATACTTATCTTTAACAGATTTTGAGATATGAAGCGACTTTTGTTAAACAGACTAAGTAGCCCTATCTTTGCGTGTTTGTAGCTGGCTCTGAATGGGATTAATGTCAAATTCATGACTAACCAAAAGTGTTTATGTATATCATTGTAATTACACTTTCGTACAACGCAATATTAATACAAATGACTATTCGAATAGACATTATTGTATGGTTATTCAAAAATAATACATGAATTTGACGTGAATCTATTTCAGAGCCAGCTACAAACATTTAAAGATAGGGCTACTTAGTCTGTTTAACAAAAAGTCGCTTATATCCAAAAATCTGTTAAAGATAGGTATAGGAATGCTCATATAAAGTGATAGGGGATGATATTTACTTCCTAATTCCGAATTAAAAATACAGGGTGTTCTATTTAAAAAATTGAGTTTTCTTGCATTTGAAAATATGTCACTTTGTTCCTCAGTTTTGAACCGCCTGTATGTTAGAATGTACAGTGTGCTTACCGTTTCTTAGAGTAATATCTACATTCATAATATAGCAAATTTGGAGTCTTTACTTGCAGTATTAACCGAGATATTAATTTTTCAATGATGCAATGATTATGACTAAAAAAAAAGAAAAACTTAATAACTCAAAAACGGCAACATGTAGCTATAGAATAGTTAATGAAAACTGACGTATTTATAGTTGTAGAATCCAAAAATTAATAAAAAATTATATCATTCTATTTAAAAATAACAAATTGACATCCATTTCGGTCAACCGGAAGTGATATTTTGTTAAGGTATTTTGCAATTAATAGTTCCAATCGAACAGATACTGGTGCCAAAATCTCAAATATAAGTAAATAATAGAACATCATAAACTTTTAATGAACCAGTTACGTAGAATACCCTGTATAATAAACATGTATACAAATACAATGCTGTCAAGTTAATCCGAAGAGAATTTCAAAGTGAGTTTCCACGATATTCCTTCAAGATATGCTTTTATAAGAATTGTAAACTTCCGTCCAATGTACAAACTTCAAAAGCCTTCAATCAATATCTACGCTAATAATCCACTGTGTTTCCTATCTATCAAGCAGAAAATACGAATAAATAAGGATATTTTCGTTCGCTTCCATAAGCAATATATTGCTCGCCAATCAATCTTTTCCGCCTTCTGCAGTACGTATAAACTGCAAAGACGTCGTAGAATATCGTATCGTTTCTGAAAAACATTGAAAAGTTGTTGAGACTCCAGTATACGTACCGCAATATGAGCTGTGGCAACTGGATGTCCACCCATTGTATGAAATATTGGTTATTATAGACAGGATTCGCTCGTATAAAAAGACAATGCTGTCTGGACAATGCTAGCATTTGCTGAATGAAAGTATACAGACCAGCTAGAT
The DNA here is from genome assembly GCA_004143645.1 of Protaetia brevitarsis. Taxonomy (NCBI): domain Eukaryota; kingdom Metazoa; phylum Arthropoda; class Insecta; order Coleoptera; family Scarabaeidae; genus Protaetia; species Protaetia brevitarsis. Next base: position 16,780 of record RXPK01001100.1, on the reverse strand, counting down.
TGTGTATCAAAATTTGATTGAGGATACTCTGTTTACTTTGTAATAGAATAGCCCTGCTATAGGAATGTGAAACTTTATTTTGTTTGTATATATGTAAACGTTTTTGTTTTAAAAGGGATGTTTATTAGACAACTTTATTATAATGGTTTAGCTTCCACAATGTAGTTTAGTTTTAGAGAATTCTGTTTATTTTTTATTCTCTTATTTAATTAACCGGATGTAATGTTCGTATATTCATTATTTCTAGAAGGTTTTTTTTACAACGTATGATTGTCATTTATTTAATACACCGCTAAAATATAAGTATTTTTAGAAATACCTTCTTAATTATATTTGTTAGTTCATTTTTACATTTTTTACGGTAAAACACATCTATGATACCAGTGGCGGCTCGTGGTCGGAAACGTAGGGTGTTCACAAAATCAAGAACATGCAAATTTTTAATTAAAATCCAATCATGTTTTTCGTACATGTCCTTCTTAAATTTTCTTGTAAAGTCTCTAAATTTGCCTTTGTGTTTGCGTCAAATTAAGTTCTGTTTTGGTCTGCCCATACTTTTAACTTGAATTTTGTTCATAACTAAACGAATTAAAATTGTCTTTCAAATATTGCACAGTAAAACTGTTCGCATCCATAGTTCTTATTTATATATTGTTTAGTGTTTACTTATAATACTACTTTGTTTGTTTTGTGTGCATTTCATTATCTTTTTTACGTACTGTATATTTCATTTTATTATATTTATATTTTATACTGGTTTTACGTACTATATATATTCTTTTTTGTTTGTCGGCTGCACCAAAGCGCATTAGTGGCGGCTTTGCTTTGTCGACTTTTTGCAGAGGGATTCAACGATGCGGCGTAGTTTTTAACTGCGGCTGCGCTGTTGCCAATTTATTTTTGTTTTTCTAAAAAAAATCACTTATTATTTGTATCTTTGAGGGAAATGTACGTTTTTTGGGAACAGTTAAAGATTTACGAGTTTAAGTTTGTGATTTTATGTGTGTGGGTTTAATAAACGTATTGCTGTAGATGAAGTACCTCAAACGAAAATTTAAATCAGTGTTTTAAATAAAATAGTTTTTTTTTAACAAATATATTCTCTAATTTCCTTTTTTTTTACAAAGTTAAATTTAAGATATTTGTAAATTAACACTAAATATTTAAATTGTTACAACCATGATTATTGTGTTAATTATATCAACTTTTATCATCTACAATTCTTTGAAAATTTTCTTATACTTAAAACTAAAATATAAAATTAAATTTAATACAGGCCTGTATTAATTACTCATCTAAACTGCACGAGTGTGATTAAACATTGAGCACTGGCTTAACATCAGTAACAAATTAATATATTAAAATTTTTAAATTCCAAGCAAAGGAAAAAAACACATGTGAGCCACCCCGATATCTATATCATACTGGCTCTCTCGCTCGCACGTACGAAGTAGAGAGCCAGAAAAACAAACAAAAAACCTGGATACAAATCCCTCCAATACGGAAAAATATAGCAATAGTGAAATAAATAATATAATGTTATATATAATCACGAAAATTCTGTTAAAACTTAAAGTATAAAGATATACACCGTCATTCTAAAATAACAAAACAACTTTCAAATGAAAATAATATTAAATTAAGAAATTTATTCAGATAATTGTTTTTTTTTTTTAATAAAAATCTACAGCAGTATGTTATTTAATAAATTAAAATAATTACGCCCCTTGGTTTCATTATAAACTGTCACCAACAAACAGTATTAGTTCTTATGGTAGTTACGACCTGTGAATGGTGAGTCATTCATAAACAAAACATATATAATATAGTTTATCCGTAAAACACGATATCTGAACGTTGATGTCGATCGATTTGTTAACGTGACCCGAGAACGCAACGAAAGCGAGCACAGGAGCACACTCAATTTGTGCACCGTCCATATGGAATCTGCCGTATCCCTCCCCACCTCCGCTACGTCCTTTATGCGGCTAGGCATTGGATAAAATCAACGTAGTCCCGCCTACTCGGCGCACGTGCTCCGTCGTCGGTCGCTTGCTCGCGATGTACATACATATGTATAGAAAGGAACGTCGCGTCGTTTATTCGTTTAGCTGCGTTTTATTTCACGAATATATTGAGATCGAGTAATAGATTTTATTAGTTTGTAATCGACGATTCGTTTAGGGGGTTCACGTGCTCATGTGCTCCTATACAGAAACCGCCACTGCTCCGTTTAACACCACATATTTAGAAACATATATTACAGAAGCAGGTTGTAAGCTGCTGACGTAAAGAAGCAGTTTTAATGCATCTGCATACATTTTATACACTGCTTTACTGTTACGAAAATACCTGTATGTTTCACAGCATATCATACATGTCTATATATCAGGAAAACTGTTACAAAAGATATGCACTTCTTTTGATATTGAATAGCTGCTCAAAAAAACTGGCTAATGGTTGTAACAGTTTGCTTCGTAGCAACCCATAATTTACCTCTGGATAGGCAACCAATTTTCCTTTATTCTCCCTTAAAACCTATCTCTATAAAAATACATGTCTAACACTGAATTAAGCACTTTGATCCCTCCACAAAATCCCAACGGGGAATAATGAATCTTTCATCGAGGAAAATTCGGGAACGTCCATGGATTTCCGGAGAACTTTATCCAGCGTGCGGGAAGATTATAAAAACCTTCCCCCCGCCCCCCCCCCAATATATGGTTTGAATTTAGTGTGCCGCCTTTTTCTCGGTCTTTTATTTCCTCCTTTCTTAAATAAAATAGAAGGGGGAAAAGAAAGAACTATGCGAAAAGCAGCTTATTCCCAGTCACGTGAGTACGCGCATTTATTTCAAGGCCCGTTGGACCTTCTTCTACCCTCTAAACTTCTCCCCCTTCGTTATATACTGATTCGGTCGAGTTTATTATAGGATCATTAAATCACATTCTTAATTTTACGTGTAGGGCGATATATTGTAAGAACAGCGTCATTAGTTTGCAACGAGAAACGATCATTCTGGATTAAAGATCGTTAGAATACTTAATATACTTACAATTAGGGACATTAGAAGTTTTCAAAATATATAGCTTAAGAATATCTATGCCTGTTGTTAATATGTTTTTTATAACTTTTATAATATCAGATATATCGAGCTAACCCACTTGGCAAAATAACATGACTATAACGTCGTCTAAATGTTATCTTGTAACGCGAAATGTTACAAAAATATATACAATGTACCACATGCAGTAACATTTCTGCGACTGTTTAATGTCCGCCTAAGCGATGTTACGAAACAATATTTCCCAGTAATGTTAATACGAGGTTTTCGAGTAACATTACTTTAACATGACGATTAATGTTGAAGTATAGCTCTTCCGTAACATTTCTCATATGTTAAAGAGAAATATTGATACAGTGTGGCAATTAAATGTTTCTATAAAGATATCTACACTAATGTTTCTATTAGGTATTTTTATTTACTCCAAAAGTTCTTTGCTGCATTATACAAGAAACATTGATGTTGAGGTTTATCGAGAGGTTATATTAATTAATATAAAACGGATCTCACAATTTCAGCATCTTATAAATTCAATGTTAATATTATAATTTCATGTTACCCTCGATAGAATCGGGCCCTCTGTTTATACGAATATTCTTCACTTACAAAAATTACAATATTAACATTAAACATTAATGCAGAAAAATATAATGGATAGAGCCATTTTTATTATTAACATTATAAGTCTGTTTTTTGTAGTTATTCTTGCGATACATTTAAAATATCAATCATATATCATATAGTTCTATGTAAAACTAAATAGTAATACTATGTGTAATAATATTATAAATAGGCTATTTAAGTAAACGAAATACATTAATAAATACTTTAAAAAGTCAAAATGCTGCTTACAGAGACAATAAAGGCATTTATTGATTAAAAAAAAAGTACATTAAATTCCATTTAATAAACTTCAGTATTGGAACAGATTATGGGCCACATAAATTAACATGAATAGAATCTAAACAAACTCACAACACATAAGAAAAACGCCCCGAATGCATTTTATTCCTTTGAACATTTTGCTGTTTTTCTATCAAATCTTTGTTTTGCATAACGAAACCATTCCATGACAGTTATTTCGTATTTCGTATCTGTGAGTACAATATTTCTTCTAATTCTCTCTGAAAAAAAAAAGACACTGTCAAAAATAGAGATCAGAAAGCTATTTATTTATATGAAATTGAGGATAGCTGCATATCTTATATATAACACTGTTTATAATTATTGTAAAATTTGTATTTGATCAAGAATTACTATCAATTCTAAGAATGAGATTACGTGACATTGCTCATCCTTATAGCACAACAGGTAGGTTTTACTATATCATATATGTAGTTATGATATACATAATACTATCTGTCTTAAAGATCTTCGATGAATTTGAAAGGATCGACATACCTACTTTAGCATTATAAATAAAATCCTGATAATGTTTTGATTCATTATTGATGGAATTTTTTTTCATCAAAACAATTGCGACGCACAATCCCAAGATGGTCCTGTCCACGCCCTGTCCAGTCACGATTACCGATATATTGTGAAAGAGGGGGTTCACAGGTTCACGGCCAACTCGTGTATGCGCGGTACGAAAAAACTTGTGATGGCAAGCGATACTTACTTTTACAAGTGCGCAGTGCGCAACCACAATCCACTAACATGATTTTATAGGCTACAAAAAATGTTAAAAAATTTCATCACCATTATTTACTTTATAGAGAAAATTGCCCCGTTAGTTTTGTGTTTTCCAAAATTCTAAATTTTGCAGACACATACGTACCTATCTTACACTTTATAAAATGTAAATATTTTAATGTACAAGCGCAAATGTTGTAATTCCTTTAATGATTCACCTTGTAAATATGGCAATGTTACAACTAAATATTACCGTCAACATTTCTGACCACAAAGTCTTTGTTTTGCAACATTGTTTTAAAAATATCTTTTCCTGATTACATTGAAATGTTACTGTAATTGGCCTGCAATATTTCTATCATTATTTAATGTTGCCTGCAAAATTTCAGTAGACATGTGTTTTGTTTAACATCGCTGTCTAGTAAATCATGTAATATTACTGGGATATCTGCAACATTACTTGCCAAGTGGGAATGGGCCAGCCTGTATATAAATGAAAACATTTTCTGTTGCTTAATTTCCAAGTGAGCTAAAATTTAGAATAATAAGAAGGTTTGAGAATACAATAATTTATTCGTGATTGTTTTTGCAAATATTTAAATTTCTGTGTGAAGAACGTCTTATGTAATAGATCTCTTGGTATATCCATAACAACCAAGAAAATACGTCTTAAGAACTAACTTGTCAGTTTTTTTTTATTTGCGTAAACTCATAAAATAACTATTTTTTTTTCTTCTTGTATTGCTTGGATTGAATTGTAAATTATTCGGGTTTTTCTCGAATATTGAGCGCCATTTTTAAATAATATAATAACTAGGAAAATATTTTGTTGAAATATACATATTTATTTTTATAAAAGTAAATAGCAACAGTGAAAAATAACATTAACTATATTTTTTTATTATTCCTAGATTTTTGCTTTATAAATGCAGTAAATATCCATTTTGTGCAGCAGGGAGGAAAGTTACACGAAAAATTAATTTATATAAACTACTGTATGTCTATCTGTAATGATAAAGTTTCAGCTATTTTGTCTTGTAATCCGCCCACATGTATATCCTGGCATATGAATGAATATTCAATATAAAATAACTAGTAAACGAATACTTTTTTAACATTTTTTTTTAATTTTCTACTTGTAGTTTCACACTTTTTCTATTTATCATAAGATATAAATATCCCTACATAGGTACTCTCAATTAGATAATTATGCAATATAGACCTCGAGTTTCTCCCATTTAATGTAAGATTAGTGCACTTCAAAATCAACTTATTGTTAGATGAAAAAAATGTGACAAAATAGATGCGCTATCAGTTAACAATATAATTAAGCGGCGCTTATAACATGCAGACCAGCACAATTTTGACTTATCCACGAAGGACAACACACACTTTTTCGCAATGCAAGATCAGCTGTTAAAACCACACTCGTATTAAATTTGGGAAAATGTCAGGGCTATGCTAGTTTACTCACTATATTAGAAGCATAAGCCAGTTTTTCTGTGTACGTGTATATAGATCGAAAGATAACATTGGCGATTTACTGATATCGGTGGAAATAAGAAAGAAATAAGTTAGGATATACTCGAATGTTCCGAAAAGCAAAGATCGCTCACAATCTTCAAAGGAAAATAATCTGTTTTTCGGCAGTAGTATATGTTATCGCGTACGTAATATATTTCTTTTGACTTTTAGCGTGCCGGATATAAGTCACAAACGGCACTCTAGATTGAAATACGAGCAACAGTAAAGTTAATTAGTTCTATCTTTTATGGGAAGAGGTAAATAATAGCTGGTAGTAAATGCTGGGGAAGAGGTCAAGTTTTATTGGTTCTATGATGGTACCAGGAAAATTGATTACTTAATAATGTGGCCTTTAGATTATATGGGACATTCAAGATGGGAATGACGTAAAATTTATAATTAGTAGTAGGTATAACTTACCCATAATACATGCATTTTCCAAGAAAAAATTTTTTGGGTTAAATGTATTAATAATAATTGATTCAAATATCTATATACAGGGTGTATCAGATATAGAGGTATGATAATAGTATGTAGCAGCTGGTAATCATATACGATCAAAAAGTTTTAATTACAGGGGGTCTATCTGTAAGCATTAACGAAGAACAAAATTATTTTTATAAATGCCGTGGGCTAGAGCCGCACCTGTGCCCAACCTAAATGCTGTCCCGAGTATACCCCACATACCACTATGCATTCAGCCATTACCGCTGTTAGTTTTGTGTGGATCGCCCTTTGCAGTGCAAGCCACTTCGAACATTTTATTTTAAATTCTTTCCCGTCTCGAAAAAACGATCCTTTTCAGGCCATCATTGATTTGATATAAAGAAAATCGAAGCTTGATGCATCGGCAAAGCGCGGGAATGTAATAGATTCATTTTTCGCGCGATATCATAGTAAAAAGGCGTGTTTGCAAATTTTCTGTATCTACATTTATTTCTGTGTAATTCGATTCAATTCATTTTGCGTTATATGATTAAATAAATCTAAAAGAAATAACTCAGATTCATGTGGTACCGTTTATTAACAACTAACTCTCGATTCGACAAAGCAAAAGAAAAATATTTACGTTTTTTGTAACAACTGAAGTCGCATATCCGGTGAAACTCGAACATCTTATCAGGATATTAAAAATAATACTTTGTAGACTTACATAGAATGCTTTCAACAAAAAAGGAATGTTTATTTTATAAAAAGAAGAAATTTAAAATGCCTCAGTTTTGCTATTTTTACAAAGGCCTTTACTCATTCAGAATGACGTTAAATGAACTTACGGCATACCATTAAGAATAACACTGAATAAGTGCAATGTAATTATACATAATACCACGTTTATCGGGTGCTCAACATGACGTTTCCTTGCATCAGGTCCGGACTAAAGAATTTTTGGCTCTAAATTTTACTTTTTTTTTTATTCTTTAATGATGAAATCCGGTTTCACTTTTATGAAACCCCAAACAAAAAGGTCTAAAGGATTTAGGTCGGGAGACCTTGCAGGCCATAAGATAGGACCACCGCGATCAATCCACCTGTTAGGGAAGTGTTTATCCACTCTCTCACAATACGAGAAAAATGTGCTGGAGCTCCATCATGCATGTAAAACATGTTACGGCGTATATTCAATGGCATCTCGTCAATAACTTGTTCTAATACATTTAAATACCCGTTGGCATCAAGTCGATTTGACAGATAGATTGGCCCAACGACACGGTGATTTATTATACCCAGCCAAACATTAACTGAAAACTTTCTTTGGTGACCGTATTCCCGAAACGCTTGAGGATTTTCATCTGCCCAATGGTGAAAATTATGGGTATTGAGTACACCATCCCTGGTAAACATAGACTCGTGGGTCCAAAGAACACCTCTTAAAAGGTCGCCATCCTCTTGAATCCTATTTAAGATACTATGACAAAAGTTTAAACGGTGTATGTTATCGTTTTCATAGAGCGACTGCACCTTAGTTATATGGTATGGATAAAGAAGGTTTTCACGTAGAACCAAATGAACGGTCTTATTACTGCGGATATTGAATGTGGACGCCAACTGTCGAGTACTGACGGAGGGATCTTCATGTACTGAGTCTAGAATTTCCTCTTCCAGTTGTAATGTACGCCGTTGTCTAGGTCGACCAGCGTTGCATTTCTTTCTTAACGAACCAGTTTCACGTAGACGTTGGTCCAGCCGTTCGAAATACGTTTCCAGTAGGATGTCTCCGGTTTGGAAAACGTACGCGATATTCCTGTTCTGCCATGTTAGCATTTCCATTACAAAAGCCGTATACCATATACCATATCGGCATATTCATTAAATGTAAAAACCATTGTAAATAAACAAAACACTAATACGAGAACGATAAAAACACTGATACAGAAAAACTAATCAAGAGAATACGAGTAATCACGAAAAAGAGCAGAGCTTGCATAAAATTGAACACTTCAGATTAATGTCAAAATTTGACAGTAATGGTTTTGATTGAAATCAAATTAGAATACAAAGTCATTGTCCTACAATGTTGCCAAATGTGTTTTTCATGAGAGGATGCTTATGAAGAAATGTTGAAACCAGGCTCGAAAATCAAAAAGAAACTGTTTACGAAAAAACAAGAATAAGAAATCGTCTAAATTCAAAATTGCAGCTATCTATACCGACAAATAACGAACACAAACGCATATTAAGGAACTAAAAAACCGAACTTCAAGAACCTCGTGAAGACTTATGAAGCATAGTACAATATTTTACCACTTAGATTTTCGATTCAGAAACGAACGAAGTACGTCGCTACGTGTAGCTTTTGCGACAATTTATACACACGTTGTATAGAAAAGAAAACTGCAAGAAAGAGGGATCCATTTGGCTTTCAGTCTAGTAGAGACTTAAATAAAGAATTTCAGAACACATAATCCAAAATTCCCAAAGCCACAGAGCTGTACTTATAAAATTGCATCGAGAACGCAATCTGCCTTTGGGGATAGATAAATTACGTATCATCAGTGATACTTTTCGCAGAAGCAAAATGCATCTTCCACGCTGAGGCAAATCGCAAACCGTTGGAAGTCGAAAATCAGGACGTCGGAATGCATCTGAGACGCTCTTAGGGAATTTTTACGACACCGTCTTGTTCGTCGTCTATCAGGTTGTAAAATGTAAAATACGAATCGAGGATAAATGGGGGAAGCGAGTGGTGGGCAGAAGTGGGAGATTCAGAGAGGAATAACTCGATGATAGGTAGGAAAATCCCCGATATCCGGGGCCGCCTTTATTTCGAGCGCGATGCGGTTTTTCGAGGAATTCCAATTTTGACGACATCGGATGTGACTCTCTGGTAAGCGATGGAAAGTCGTGAAAGTTTTTTTTTTTGGTTAAAGCGATGTCGCTTCGTTTAATTAAGTAGAGGACACGAATGTTCGCGCCCACGAGAAAAGGAGTGGGGAGGTGGGTGTAGTATGGGGAGATTATAATTTATATTGTGAGAAAGTTCAAAATTCTTGCCTTAAAGCGTTACCCAATTACCATAGCATCCTCATTAGCATACTTGTAAATTTCACCTGCAGCCTTTTATAGATGGCGTTATACAATTACTACTGCAATATTTGGTAATTAAAATAACATAACTTATTGTGATCGATTTTGCACGATAAACAAAACATTTAAATGCAAACAAAAGTGATTTTATTTAATGATAAGGTTCGAAATGTGAAACTGTGTAAAAACAACGTCAATAAGTGTCCCCAGTGACCAACTATATTTATTTCATATTTTATAAATATTTAAAAAATATTAAATCTTTCTTGAATATTAGTTATATTAATATAATATGCATAAAATATATTATAGAAAATATATTAGGAAAACATTTAAAAAATATATATGTTATGTAGCATTAATAATATTTTATTGCAAATGTTTTCTCAATATATTTTTCATAACCCTGCAAGAATATTTTGCTTTATATTTCTGTAAATATTTATTTCATATAAAAAAAAAAGATTGAATTTTTGCTTTTGTACATTTGGTGCGTAGGACGAATAATATAAAATGGGTAAAATATGCATACATATTAAGTAAGTATGTACCTATTTAAAATGATAGTTTAAAGAATAAATTAGATAATATATATCTAATATGATTTAATTAGTATCTAAGTTGAGCGCTGTAACTTTTCTTTAATATATCTGCGTTTTTGTATTATATTATTGTAATATTTGTAAGTTGCGAACGTCAACACAACACCTCTTTTCATTACGGTGCGGTGTGTATATGATTTAGTATCGTTTATGCGTCTATGGATTAGGTACATAGAATGCATACGCGCACGAAGCGTATCATCAACGTTTTCATTCGTTTGTCCTTACATGTTATAGTTTATAATAGTATACGATTAGGGCAGATTAGGATTAACTGTGTAATTAATTGTTGCGGGGTGTGTTTTAGTTTTTGTGGTGGCTACGAGGTAAGCAAAACTTTGAACATGTCATGGCATTTATAAGATAATTGGAATGCTCAATATCGCTATGTATAGAAATCGTTTAATAATATAATTGTAGGATTTTGTGCATCATATATGTACTGCATCTACCAGATAAATTGCTAGTTGATTTGCTTAGGAGATTCATCTCGGTAGATAAGCGTCATAACCTCAAATAAAGGTTAGAATACGTTGTGTTGTTTTATTGTTTGTACGTAGAATGTTTTCAAATATTATAATAAAGTAAAAATAAGTATCGTAAGTATTAGAATGTAGCTACCACTTCAATTATTGTAATGCTCCAAATGTATTAGTAGGTGTTGATAATGTTGTACGATGTTTTATTCATGGTATGATCTAATACAATTGGCATTGTTTTAGAGGCCACAAGAAACGCCATGAGAGCGCCACTACCGAAGATATGAAAAAAGCCATAGGGTTGTACCTGGCACCAGCCAAGGCTAGACTTAAAAATGAGTATTTTTCATTTTTATTGACTTAATCAAATAAATGATAAATAAATACGTTGTTTTTTTTTATTTAGAACACTTCAATTAAAAAATAGTTATTAATTTGATAAACTTCAGTATGCCTTAAAAGATGTCAGAAATTATTGATTATTAATTGTATGGTGAGTGTGAAAAAACAAGTTCTTGCCTTTTAGACAACTCTATGTATGTTTCAAACTTTTCGTTATCCGACGTTATACATTCTAAATAACCAAGAACAATTTAGTTCATTTTGACAAATTAAATAGATTGCATAAAAAATCTCAATGTTCATATAAATATTTTACAAATATTTTAGAAAAAATATAGCGCTTACATTAATAAATATTTTAATTGAATATTTTATCTATATTTAGAAAAAAATATGAAAAATATATTCAAAAACCTCTCACGAAAATATTAAAATTACGAAAATATTATAAAATATATTTTTAAAAATATCTATCTAATATTTCTGGCTGTTAGGGGTATTATAAATTTCAGGTAAGTTAAATGAGTTCGCTTATTGTACAACAATAACGTTTTTGTTAGCAATTCCACTTAATGTCCAACATTAGACGGTAAAATTACTGAATTTCCAGTGGTCCCAAACTTTTCAGCGGTTATATAAAATTCCTAACCTCAAAATTTGCTGAACGTCTTAAAATGAAATTTCTTATGAGTATAATAAGATTTAGATTAGCATTAAAATCATACGTTTATTTTTAGGTCAATATGGACGAGGAATACCTTTGGAGGGACAAAATCAGCGGTTATCAGGGCGGTAGTTCAGGTCAGACATCAAATGGGGACTTTCGTACATCTGATCACTGAGAATAGCTCGGAACATGAATATAAATCTCGGAAAAATGGTGGTTTGGAGAAAATTATCCAATGGTCATGAGTAAAATTGGATAAAAATTTAAAGTGATAAACTTTGTTTAACAATTAATCATCAGTTTTAGATTGGAATTTGGAATAAACAGGATTTTATCAAAATACCCGTTAAATTTTACAAAATTATTCGAAACACGTCCGTCTCTTACGGAGGTTGGCTAGTGAACCTTTTTGAATTGGAATTCTCTAACAGACTTCGATAGCGATTGTCTTTCGATAGGGGGCAAAGTGAGGGGTATATTTTATATATGAAAATCCCCATGTGACCAAATGGAACTATGGAATGTTTATATTAAATTAAAATAAATAATTATTGCAAAATTCTGGAATCACCATTACATTCATTATAAGATAAAGGTAGGTGTCTCTACGTCATGAGAAAAATAAATTTAAAAATTTTCAATACTTGCTACATCGTAATAAGTATTGAAAATTTGCAATCTTAGAATTAATTAGTGTACAAAGAGTATGCAAGCTGGCACACACGTGAGTTTTTGACCGAACCAAATTCCAGCAATTTTCCCTGTTTTTTTGTTGACATGTCAATGCACTTGGATTGCAAATACATATAAAAACATTATTAGACTAAATTTAAATAAAATAAGTACACTGCAAAAAAAAATGTTCATTTGTGCTGAACTTAGATCCAACTTTGGTTTGTCAATATCTGTTGTAAAAAATATACTATTCAAATTCTAATATTCAATTTCGATGTGTAGGTGTCTTACTACTAATCATCTCTACTTCCTGAAGGGAACATTCTGAAGGAAAATACCTTGAAGGACTTGCCAAACGCAGAGATTTTTTTTGTTTAATAAATGACAAAATCATAATTGTTTTATTTACTATGAATTTTAAAGATATCGTTAAGTTTTATTTAAAGATTGCGTTTCAATATAGTATGTTTTGATTGTTTATTGTTAGTAGAATATGAAAATATTGAATTTTGTAATTAAATAGATCTTTAAAAATATTGTATTTAGTTATAAAAATAAGTTATATAGTTTTGTGAAATATTGTATATCTGTTTTATCACTAACTGCGTTTTTATGTTCATAAATTTGAATTATTTCAAGTATATTACATGTTTCTAAATTTTGTTCTTTGTTTAAAATTGTTACATTGTTAAAATCAAATGTAATGTAAATTGAGATCGACAATTATGGATTGTTTCATTTATCCACACACCAAAAAAAAAAATCATCATATTGGTAATTAGAACAGCGAAAATATTCGCACAAAATTCCTAAAATGTTCGCAAAGAGCGTCCAAAACAATATTGCAATCATTTATTATATGTTATATCTCTTCGTTTAAATTTACGTAAGAGAAAACACAAATGCTGTACTATTTATGTATACATCAAGAAACGTTTAGAGGAACACACCTACACTGAGAAAAAAAAGCAATTTACATGCTATATAACGCAAGGGATGAGACCCTATAAGGGAGACGCCACTACCAGAGTATCCGTAAATGTAAATTAGATTCTTATTTATGAGGCTATAAATAATGATTCGGGGGGAAAAGGCGCGAAACAAATCAACTCGGTGTGTTGTCTTCGACAGCCTCATCTTGTAGAGAAGATATGTCATGGGTTCGGTAGATCTGCATTTATTTTTTTTTGCTTTTCTTGTTTATTTAAAACTAAGTAAGTGAGGTTAAAGTAGGTCTGTTTGTTGTTCAAATATCGAGCAATTTATACCATCAGGAAAAAGAAATAACGTAGTTGTTTACAGTTGCCACATGCTTTAGATAGTGCCCTAAATTGTTAGCGTGCTTCACGAACCAGGTGTTAGTACAAGAAGAATCGCCTTCCGTTTATAAGCTTTTTAAAACTTTGAAGAATACTTTTACCTCTATCAAGCAAGATTAAGCATCTCCACGAGTACGCCAATATCTGGATCATCACTGGATTTTAAAGATGCTCAGTTGGAGGTGGATGTAATGTGATGATCAAACCATTCATTCATTCATTAAATTAGGGTGGGCACCTAATGAATGAATGGATGATTTGATCACCACATTACATCCACTTCCAGCTGATCAAAACATACATGCGTATTCTAATTTACTCACGACAAAGCCAAAGTATAATGTTTGTAAGAAGGGACACATCATGGAAAAAGGTGGAGGTGGATGGAATGTGGTGATCAAACCATACATACGTATTCTAATTTACTCACAATAAAGCCTAAGTATAAAGTTTGTAAGAATCGACACATCATGGAAAAAGGTGGAGGTGGATGGAATGTGATGACCAAACCATACATGCGTATTCTAATTTACCCACAACAAAGCCTAAGTATAAAGTTTGTAAGAATGGACACATCATGGAAAAAGGTGGAGGTGGATGGAATGTGGTGACCAAACCATGAGCGTAAGACAAAACCTAAAGTTTTTGAAGCAGTAACGTACAATATGTTCTGCAAAACTTATTCGGGAACCAATAAAAACCTCCAAGTCTCCAACTGTGTCCGCTTTCTTGAGACAATTATCATGTATTGAGTACATTGAGTTGATGTAATTAATTTTCCTCGTATAGGCCACAAATAAACATTTACTGACATTTAATCTCAATTTATGTAAGAAGCACCAGCTGGAAATATGGTCTAAATTATGTTGAAGATTAGCCACATCGCCTAAAGCTCTAATGGGAGCATACATTTTCACGTCATCTGCATAAGCGAGTACTCTACAGGACAACAGAGACATAAATAAATCGTTTATGAGCAGTACAAATAAAAGGAGACCAAATGCGATCCCTGTGGTATTCCGGAAGTGGGAATGAAATCAAATGATATTTATAACAATTGCAAAAAAACATAGTGATCTCTGTTAGACAAATAAGAATATAAAAGTTGCAAAAGAGAAGAACTTAATCCGAAAAATGACAGCTTGTCAAGCAAAATTCTATGATCAATTGCATCAAAGGCTCTAAGGTCGGTGGAGATTACGTCAAGCTGACCTTGAAGATGAAGTTGTTCACTTAGATATTGGTATACAGAGACAAGGTTAGTGACTGTTGACCCATTTTGAACATGTAGGGGTGGGGCAAGATGGGACCACGAGGCATGATGGGGACATCGTCTTATCTACAAAACGCCAGTAAGCATCTGTCAAATAATAGCAGTTCTAATATTGACAAGTGCTGTTTTATGTTTGTTGTAATGTAGGAAACTTTACTAGTTAGTCGTAATAACAAAGTTATTGCTGTTTGTGCGTGAACTTTGCAATTTCCAGAATTTCGTTATTATTTTGATGGTGAGTTCAACGGCCAGTATCGGAAGCATAAGTAAATTATTTACAACTACACTTTCTTGTGCTTATTAATTGACATGTATTGCATGTATTTTCTATAGTGCGTTATTTGTTTATTTCAAATATTTAATCCGTTATTATAACATAACCAGAGAATGTCCCAAAAAGGCAAGATGGGGCTATTGGTATAGGGCAACATGGGGACATCACTATCTCACTTTTCAGTTTGGTCCGTGATGCCTGGATATGCCATTATGCTTTCTCGAAGACATAATGCCTATTTCTCATGTTAGGAATAAAGTACAGGTTCAATCAAAGCGTAACAAGGGAAAGACAACAATCCTTACAAGCACTACGTATAAAAATCTGCTACAAGAAAATAGAAGTCTGGAGAATCCCTAAGGCAACTAGAAGTGCTGAGGGAGAGTTAAAGGAAAAAGAAAATGACAAAGAAGAAAACAGAAGAGATCAAGAAGCCGAATTTTGTAAGGAAAGCAAAGAGATAGATTTTTAGAAAACGTCAAGGAAATAATTAAGTTCTTCTGTTGAGGAAGATGACGCTCAATGTTAGTATTGTAAGGGAAAGTATTGATACAATGCCATGGATGGCGAGGTTGGGTACATGGAGGCTGTGCGAATAACGTGGATGAGTTCGTCTTCTATTGTCTCAATTGTGAAGATTAGGTTTAATATTCTTATCGTTATTGTATTTTTTTTTATTTTAAGTAGTTCCGTTTAAAGACTTTAAGCTTTGTTCCTGCATGTTTTTAAGAATATTTTAAGAATCTATTCTTTTTTTACCTATTACCTAGATTTATGATACGAACCCATTCTTAACTCAGCTGGAACCCCATCTTGCCCCCATGGTGGGGCAAGATGGTGGATTTACGCATTTCTTTTCAAAATTTTGTCACAACATCAGAGTAGGTACCCATCGAAAAATTGTAAATTCATCCATCAGCAGATAAATGTTTAGAGATTACAACAAGCGTACTCAGAACCTTGTATATCAATTTGCAATCCTGATGCAGTGTTCTAAAGCTTAATGTTCCCATCTTGTCCCACCTTCCTCCACTAAAGTAAAATCCGAACTTGATGAAATGACTTTGATACACATTGCGGTAAAGAGAATTAAACGACCTTTTGAATGCATGTATATGCGTAAATTTCACGACTTTATCGCGTTTTCAATTTAATCAAATCTCTTAGACCGCTTTTGTGCTCTTAGCGCGGGGATTTCCGTTCCGGCCCATTTACTCCGCAAATAATTGATAGAAGCATCAGATATTTCGAATATTTGCAGCCAAGGAAAGAAATAACATCTAGAACCTTCTACCGTTATCTCTTTTAACGCTTTCAACGCCGCAATATCGAAATAGACCGATTGAAGTTAGCAGACGCGGATGAAGATGATTATTAGATCGGTGTTCGCATTACATCCAG